>CM037854.1:64820519-64867874 GCA_021234595.1 Delia radicum | reverse complement strand
TCAAGTGAAAATCGTGTAAAATTACATTTAGCTAAATTGCGGACGCAGTTCTCGTTATGATTATGTGTCCTTGCAAAAGGACATTAGAAATAAATTGTAAAACTTGTAAAGATATGATATTTTTACGAATTTTCTATTTTTCAGGCACCATATACCGCAAGCCATAACTTTGTGTGTTTGGAAGGGATAAAAAAATTATTGGAAATAAAATAAAAATTATACTGTACACTCTAGTTATTTTTGTTTAAACTTACCCAAATTATAGTAAGAAACTGTACTCCTACTATAAATTGGGTAAATTTACTCTGTGTGTGTTAATGAAAAATATTACACACATAACGTGTTAGTTGGTGCACACAAAATGCGTAATTTTACATTGCGTAAACAATTTTCACAAAATATTATATTTCCCGGGCTAAAAACCCTATTTAGTTAATATTAAAAATGTTTAGTTAACCCTAAAAACAATTTTGCTCCCCACTGTACTTCCCATAAACACATACAGTTGCATATCATTGTGTGTAACACATTTATTTTGTATCTCGCTTAATTAATTAATAATTAATGCAGGCTTTAGTCTAAAATGTGTATTCCAGTTTCTTTCCATCAATTTATGGTGTTGGCTAGTTGTTACACATATATAATATGTATGTTCAATATATTCGAGAGTGCGTTTGTGATTAGTCGTTTTTCACAGTTCTTATTATTTCTGTGTTTTAACGCCGCCTAATTTAAATTTTGATATTGATTGCCTCAAAAAATCAAACGAAAGAAGGAGTGGAAAATTGATATAACGATAAAAGCGACCCATGATAGAATTTAAATTGAAAATTATAAATGAAAAAAAAGTCTGGGTTAAGCTGATAAGAATCTCGAGGTGATTTGATAAGAAAATATAGTAAAAAATTATTAAAAAAACTATAACGAAATAGAAATAAGTTAAAAAAATTGAAAAAATTATTCGCTTCATAGGGTTATGGACCAAATACTATGCACAGAATATTCTTACAGTAACTACATGTAGCTCATTCGGCTTGTAAACAGTAGTAGTTGTTTTAAAAACTGCTATTGTAGTAATTTTTCTATGAAAAAATTAAAAACAACTAATTTAGACAGTTATTTCAAAAAATAACTACCAAATTACTGTACTTCAGTAACACTTGTTTTGAGTACTTCTGTTAGTATTTTAATAAACAACTACCAAACAGTAATTTTTCAGAAAACGCTTAATTTTTGTTAGTTATTTCAAAAAAAGAACATAATGTCGAGTTTTTAAAAAATTCTCATTTAGTGTATATATTTGTTATTATTAACATGTTCATAGTTTCCAAATAATAATTAGAAAATTTCATTGTAGCTCCAATGCATAATAACGTCATAACTGAATACCATTTGGAGCTTCGACTTTGCATTTTAAATAGGATGTAGGAAATGCTAATTTTTATTGTACAATAATTAAAAGAAATAATATGTTTTTTATGAAAAATTTTTTTTTAAATACCGAAAAAATAGGAATATGTTATAAAGATGACAAAACTTTCGCTTCATGGGATCCAATACTTCACACAGAGTATTCTTAGAGTACTACAATGTAGCTCATTCTGATAGTAACACCCCATCAAAATTTTTGAGAACAGATTACCTCTGAACCTCTTCCAGAACAGTTTCTGTTAACCACCTAGAATAGGTTCCTGAGAGTCGAAATGTAAGGTGTCACTGTTCCAGAACCAGTTCTATAACTAGTTCTAGAATCGGTTCTGATGAAGATCTTTAGCCAGATCGAATTGATTGTTTTATTTTTGTAAATATACGGAGGTTGAAAGCTCGTTATAATTGAAAATAACATAAAAATAATCTCGATGTATATAAAAACAAAAACTAATATAACTGTAAAAGCAACATGTTCTTGTTGAAGGTAAAGAACCTATTGCAAATAAGACAAACTCCATATAAAAGAACCAGTTGCAGAACAGAAATTAGAACCTGTTCTAAATACAGTATAATTTGTTCTGCAACCAGTTATTTGGATCTTACTATTTGTTTATAAACTGCTTTTGTAGTAATTTTGTTGTTTTAACTGCTTTTGTTGTTGTTATTAACTGCTTTTGTAGTAAATTTTCAAATGAAAAATGACTAATTCAGACAGTCATTTCAAAACATAACTAACCAAAAATTTTGTTTTGAGTAGTTATTTTAGTATTTCAATAAACAACTAAATACCAAAATAGTAATTTTGCAGTAAACGGTTAATTTTTGTTAGTTATTTTAAAGAAAACCATAACGTCGAATTTTTTAAAATTTTGTTTTGTTTGTTTATATTCGTTATTATTAACATGTTTATAGTTTGCAAATATTAATTAGAAAATTTAATTATATCTCCAATGCATAAAAACGTCATAACTGGAATACCACTTGGACTTCGGCTTTGAATTTTAATAGGATGTAGAAAATACAAATTTTTATTGTAATTAAAAGAAAAAAATATTTTTTTATTAAAAAAAATTTTTAATAAAATAATTTTTTTCTTATTATTCTAACAATGAAAATCTTAATTAAATTAAATAAAAAAAAAAAAATCCGAAAAATAACTGTTAAAAACAATAGTTTATACAACTTATGAAGTCGTTATATGTTAATTTTTTTATTGTTTTGTTGCTCGTTTTTTATGGTTATGCTTTAATTTAATTTTAGTTGTTTCTGACCGCTTCGATAGGTATTTTTACTAATATTGTAGTTTTTTCTATCAATAGCTAAAAATTACTACATGGTTAGTCATTTTTATCACAAATACAGTCGTCGCCCTTTTGACTTCATTTGTAGTCATTGTAATTCTCATTTTTAGTAATTTCTTCTGCCTTCTTAATTTCCTCAGTGTGTACATATATTTCGCTATAGCTGTTTACTATTTTCCTGGGACTTTTGATATAGAAAATGAGATAAGTGTGTCGACAGGTTCAAAAATTATGAATGAAAATGTAATAGACATTTAAAAAAAAAAGTAATGGACCAAAAGTTGTTTATTTATATTCAATACAAAATCTTACATATTTCAATAGCACTAAGATGTATTTACTTGAAATAAATAATTTCCCACAATTCAAAATCAGTCACAATAGAAAATTCATCTTAGTGAAACAACAGCAAATCGCCATGACAAATCCATAGCGACTGTTAAGCTATAAATACATCTGCCGTCGGCCAGACTTAAATTGGTAACGAAACATCCCAGCAAAACTTTGGTAATGGTGCGATAAAGTAATTCATTATCTTGTGTACTCCTTACCTGTATCATTATTTTTCCAACAAGAAGTTATGAGTTACCGATAATTCAACACTCATGGATTACCTTGCAATGCTGCCTTATTACATTTTACATTACTTTAAAACATAAAATAATGACCGATCATCAATTACAAAATGCATGAATTATAAACGTAAAGTAATTATTAATATATATTTTTGAAAATCTATTTATAGACACATTATTTTGTGATTTTTTGTAAGCATGAGGGTATATTTTTGATATCACGAACGAAAACACGAAGCACATTTTAAGCAATAAAATATTATATGTATCGATAGCTCAGTTGGTAGAGGTGTCGCCTAACTAATTGTTAAAAAAAAATATCTGTCAAAAAAATGTTATGCATTTTTTTATGAAAATCTATTTATAGACACATTACTTTTTCCCACCATGTAACCATATAAGTAACCAATTACTTTACCCCTACAAGGTAATGAGTCCACCAATTACTTTTAGGCTCATCGCTTGTAAAATTCATCAGTGAAGTAACGTGTAAAGTAATGCATGGAGCTCTATGGCGATACATTACTTTAACCATGATTTGGTAATGTGTGGTTTTGCTGGGATATTGATTGTGATTGAAAACATATATTGAAAATCCAAAATTCATAATACATATAAAGAATTATGTTTGTCATGTAATCAACTCTAATTAACAATAATGTGAAACGAATACACTCAGAAAATTAACAAGGTAGAAATAAATAAAGTGACAGTTAAAATTACTAAAAACGCAAACCAAAAATTGGATGACTATATTAGTCATAAAAATTACTACACCCAGAGAACAGATTCGATCATGGGAAACGAGTTTTTCGCCAACCGAATTTAGGTAGTTACGGTTACAGCTTTCATCATTTGCAGAGAGTATTCAGTACACTCAACCGCATTTTGTTTTATAATTACTATCGGGATAAATAAAACACTATTTCCAATATTGTTCAGTGTTATTAATTTTAGTATATAAAAATTAACAATTAGTACACACAAAAAAATAAAAACCCATTTCAATTACGAAAACCACCGATTCAATAACTTTAATTGCTGAAATTCCGCCAACAACGAAAATTGCTAATTCGCTTAGAAATTGATAGCTCTTTAATTGACTTATTTTTCAATTAAATAATAGCCCATTTGATTTAATCAATGATCAATATCGTATACCTTTATAAAAAAAAAAAAAAAATTTGTTGCTGCCATACCAAATATATTTTTATAGAGGTGTTGTTTTTGTTTTTCAGCAGCTTGAATTTTATAACATTGATTTCAAACCGGCATGAAAATTCTCATTTAGTTAGCAGATTTATTTATACTTATGTGAACAAATTTACACAGAAATTAGTTTTTTCTTTCTATTAAAGCGTATGGATTACGGTAATTTTTTTTTTGGATTTCTTTACAGAAATTATCCTTTTGTTTTAATCAGATTTTTTTTTTGTTTAAAATGAGTTTTAATTTATGTTTAGCATTTTCTTTCTGTTTAAAAAAAGTTAAAATTTTTAGTAAACAAAATTAAACTTTAAAATTACATTATCCCTTTTATGATAATGTTTTAGAATAAATAATATTAAGATTTAAACAACTGAAACTATATTACTTAACTTAATAAAGTAATAAACCTAATAAGAATTAATATCTACTTTAATTAAAATTTTTTTTTAAATATTTACTACTAATACCACTAAACATAAACATTTATAAATATCAACTACATAAATATTACAAAAAACAACAACAATGTGTTGATGTTTGCTTTTGAGCGACAATAAAAAAAAATGTCAAGCAAGTTCCGAATTTGAGCAAATATTTAATTGATTCAATTAATTTTTAATTGACAGCTTTTAAAATTTTCAACAAACCGATTTAATTGAAGAAAGTATTGACATATTTTTTTCTGTGTACATGATATGAGAATTATTAAAGTTAAAAAATTACAAAAAAAAATATATCTAAAAATAATATTTCTGGCAGCACTGTTAAGCTGGCATTAATCACTCCTTTTGCGAAAATAAGCAAAAATCGTGGTCTCCTTTTAAAAATTATAGAAAAAATTGGAATTAATTTTTAAATTTAATTATTAAACGAAATACCGAATCAAAAACCATGATTTATGTATGAAACAATTAAGTGAATTTTTTACTTTAACTTTAAAGAATTTTGCAATAAAAGTGAGAAAACTAGTTTTTTTCTCTTCTTCCTAAGCAATAAACAATTTTACTAATAGTCCAATAATTTTAATGTTTTTATTCGTAAGTGTAAAAAAACTTACGAATAAAAATGTTAAAATTATTGGGAAATTTTTTTATTTTCATAGTAAAATTTTTTATTTTCATAGAATTTGACACTAAAATTTTTATTATTTTAATGAAAATAAAAGAAAAAATAATAAAGTTAGATTTATAAAGAAGTCCTATGACTTTTAAAAAACTTTATAAGGAAAAAAGTGTTTTCGTTTTACTTTCACCAAGTATCTTCTGCGGGAAAGTAAAGCGAAAAATAATTGGGTATATGAAATTCAAAGCACTAAAAGTCTTATTATTTGCACTTTCATGGAAATGTGAAAAATAGGACAGCGGTGATAATCTTCTATTTTTAAATAACTAACAAAAATTGACTGTTTTCTGCAAAATTACTGTTTTGGTAGTTGTTTATTACCATACTAAAATAACTACTCAAAACAACTGTTACTAAAGTACAGTATTTTTGGTTAATTATTTTTCGAAATGACTGTCTAAATTAGTCAATTTTCATTTTCTCATAGAAAATTACTTAATAGCAGTTTAAAACAGCTACTACAGTTTACTAGCCGAAAGACCTACATGTAGTTACTGTGAGAATATTTTGAGTGTATAATTTTGTTATAAGCAAGCATAGTATATATCAGTCCCTGCAATTTGAATTAAATTTTTGAAATGATTGATTTCTATTTCATATGACAACACCACGAGGCCGAAAAACAAATCTCAACCAAATATTCCCATGTTTTTAGTGGAAAAGAAATGAGTTAATGGCAACTAACAAGGAAAATGAATATTAAATCACAAACCATGAAATTTAAACTGTTTAAAAGAGGAAAACTAACAAAAAAAATCTTTATTCCCCCATTCAGCCAAAGGTTTTTTTTATTCCGACATAAAATGTTATACTACATACGGCAATGTAGAGTCATTGGATACCTTTTTAAATTTTATGACGAGACAAAAAAATTAAGTAAGTTACAATTACTTCTAAAGTTAATTCTTCTAAAAAGTATTTTAAAAAAAATTTAATTAAGAAAACAAGCCTGGGGTTTAACCTCCTCTTTTTATATCGGGCATTCTATATAAAAATTTATAATTTTGGGAAGATTTCATTCGATAGCGAGAGCATGATGGCACAAAATTCATTCGATACATGCACAGAAAAACTTAAATCGAGTTTCAATTAAAATATTTGTAAACACTGGGACAGTTTAAAAATAATGAGCCCAAAAAAGCAACATTTTCAGTCTTAACTCTTCTGACTTTATTAAAGCTTGGTATAAACATTCTCCTAGTTAATATGGTGTTAACGTGTTTTTTATTTTTTCAAAATTCGTTATGCGAGTAGTTCGAAGGAGGGGGTTTTCAACAAATGTGAGAGAAATATACAATAGGGCGGGTCGATTTAAAAATCGCTCAACGTTTAAGGAAAATCGTATTCTAGGGATCAAAATAAGAAACTTTGCCGAAGGAACCATACCTCTAAAACGAATTCTGATGTCCCGACTTTTGACCCGTAGGTTAAAATTTTGAAAAATCCCACTATGACCCATTTGGAGTGCCCCAATAGAATCCAACCCAATCGAATATATTTATACCCTAATCTTGGAAAGACTCCTCCTACTTTCTGAAATATCTCTATCCCGAGATTTGTACATTTTGCTAAAAAAACACGGCTAAAAAGGTCCTCTTTTAACTTAAATTTTAACCCCTAGAATGATGATTTATACATTAATCTGCTAGCGCGTCTCCCGGAAAAGAAGTATCTCCCACAATCTTGGAGAGATTCCTCCTACTTTCTGAAATATCGAAGTGAGCTTTTTCAAAATTTTACCCTACGGGTCAAAAGTCGGGACATCAGAATTCGTTTTAGAGGTATGGTTCCTTCGGCAAAGTTTCTTATTTTGATCCCTAGAATACGATTTCCTTGAACGTTGAGCGATTTTTTTGCCTCCATACAAATCGACCCGGCCTAATATACAATGTTTAAATTATCCATAACTTTTGAACCCGTGAACAGAATGTCATTTTAAAACTCAAATCATTTCTGTAAAAAGTGGACCACAAAAATTTTTTTTTTTTTTTTTGCAAAAAGGATATCGGAATTTAAAAAATGTCCTTAATTCGTGAATATCTTTTGATTTTCATAAAATTTATTTTACAATTAACTCAAAGTATCACATACAACATATAGAAATTTAAAATTTTGAATCGTAATTATCTATGAGATTTATTATAAAATTTTGTATATTCACATATTCCCATTTCAATATTTTTTCTCACGCATGCTAAAATCGATATGCATGTTAAACAAGAGCCCTAATATAGTTAAACTGCGTACTCAAATTTTCGTTACCACATTCTATGTTCTTTCAAATGGACATTTAAAGTTAAAGTTTTAAACAAATTATTTAAATATTTGTACTCAAGTGATACAAATATGGATATCAGATGAAAGATAATAATCCCTGACATTCCACAAAATTATTGGTAGTAATATTTCAGAACCAACAATTTTAAAAATGTTGTTTGAACATGCATATAAATTTAACATGCGTGGCGAAAAATATTTAAATTTATCGTAGGGTACTATGTGAATATACAAAGTTTTATAATAAATATCAAAGATACTTTCGGAAAATGCCGTTTATTGAACTCCTTTGATTCCTAAGTTGAAATTCGTATATGTTGTACACTCTAAAAAATGATTGTAAATTTACTACCATAAAACGAGAAAAGTTTCATGTATTATTACTCAAATTCGGTAAATGTGGCCATAAAAATGCGTAAAACTATTTTGCGCACACTTTTATATACAATAATACCTATTTACAGTATTTTTTACCAATTATGTGTTTACAATTAAACACATTATGCCTAAAAGTAGTATTATTTGTTAAATAAAATGTTTACGCACAAAGTTTGTAAATATACTAACTTATAATAGTAATAAATATTTTGACAGTTTTTAAATTGAAAAAAATTAAACAAATTAAAAAAGCCAAAAAAATCTAAAAAATTTAATTTTTTGAGAATTTTATTAAAAAAAAAATGTATAACTGTAGTATTTGTGATACTGTTTAGTTTATAGTTTATTTCCAAGTGTTTGCAGCCTAATTATGGAAAAATATTTTCAAAATATAATATATGTACAGATCTTTAAAGAATAAATTCTTCATTCGATTTATTTAGTCGGTTTTTACTCAATCGATTTAAAAATAAAAAGGTACATATTTCAAAAACTAATGGAGCTGGAGGAAAAATGGCTGCTCCATTGTTCAAAACTACAACGATTCTAAATTTCGATTTGATTGGCTGGATTCGTAAATCGCGTTTTTCTCGAAAAGTAAACATCGCCTATGTTTCAAAAACTAACAAGATAAATAAATGACACTGACAAACTTTTTCCAATTTGAGCTATTTTTTTTTTATCAATTATGTTGATTTTTTTAAATTTTCGCGATTTTTTACTTTTGCCGTTTTTAAATTTTGAAGTTTTTTTCATTTTGGCGATGTTTTCACTTTTAGCAATTTTTCTCATTTTTGGCGATATTTTTTATTTTTGACGATTTTTTTTAATTTTGGCGATTTTTCAATTTTGGCAAGTTTTAGTGATTTTTAGTTTTGGAGATTTTTTTAAATTCTGTCGTTTTTTTTCAATTTATGTGATTTTTTAAATTTTGGCGATTTTTTCAATTTGGAGATTGTTTTAAATTTTTGGGGATTTTTTTCATTTTAACGAAATTTTTCAATTTATCGATTTTTTTTCAATTCTGGCGATGTTTTTCAGTTTCGCCGATTTCGGCAAATTGTAAATCGATTGAGTAAAAAATAGATTGAATTCCCAGTTATTGAATTCGCAATGATTGAATTCCCAACGATTGACTTCCCAACGATTGAATTCCCAATGATTGAATTTAATAATTGATAATATCGAATGAGCTCAATTGATTGAATTCCCCACTAGTGAATTCCAAAGAATGAATTCTCTGCGATTGATTAAGAACAAATCATTCGATTTAAAAAAAATCCGATTTGATTTTTGCAAAATAGAATTCAATCTTTGAAGCTCTGTATAGGTACAACCACTTATATACAAATATTTATTATTAAATTTATTATTATACAAAATATTAATAAAACTCTTTCTAAAAATTAAATTTTTGGTTTATTTGAAAAAAATTTTGGGTTGTTATGGGGGTTTTTATGGGGTTTTTACGCATATAAAAAATGTCTTTTTACGCATTTTATTCGTATATTTACAAGTAAAGCATGTTTGGTTACCCAAAAATTCTGTAAAATTATCAATTTATTTCTAAATTTAATTTCATTTTTCGCACTTGCATAGTACATTTACACGCTTTTGTTGACCAACTTACACGTATTGTGTCTATTTTTTTCATTTACACACATAGAGTAAATTTACCCAACTTATAGAAGCAGTATAGTTTCCTACTATAAGTTGGGTAAATTTCAACAGAAATTAATTAGAGTGTAAGTGATATTTTTTATTAATTGCAAAATAAGTTTTATATAAATCAATTACGTTTTTTTTAAGATATTCGCAAATTAATTGATTTTTTAAATTTCGTTATCCATCTCGCAAAAAAAAACAATTTTTGTGCAACATTATTTAAAAAGTTAATATCACCTTTAAAAATGACACCAATTTTTTAATTTTCGCGTGATGAGTTTAAAAGTTATGATAATTCAAACATTGCATATATTGTTAAAATACCTCAAATTTGAGCGATATAACGATTTTAAACAATAAACATGTAACATCATATTAACTAGGTGAATGTTGATACCAAGTCCGGTTTTTTAAAATTTGCTAATATATAACTATACATGCAAAATTTTATTCAATTTAAGTCGAAAATGGAGTAATAAAGTTTAATCAAACGAAGTCCAATGGTATTAGTTTGTTTTTATTTTAAATAAATCTTTTATTATTTAATCGGAATTTAACTTAATTAATTTAAAATAACCCCATATATTATCAAATCAGTTTCTAATAAAATTTAGTGCAATTAAATAAGACTGTTTTTTCTCTGACTATCTCATCTGCAGCTATATTAAGTTTATGCAATCAGATAAAAGATATTAACTTAACACAAGATATATCGATGTATTAAGATATATAGTGCTATAGTGTAACTTGTTGTAAAACTAAGAATAAGATGCAAATACATATCGTTATATATGGTCACATATATATTTACTTACACTCAAATAACTTCTGCTTTAAAAATATGTAGTTATATGGGTTGTAACACAGTTTCTCTTATTTTTAATGTAAATGTCAGTTATTTGTAGAACAAATTAAATTTTTGACTAATCTTGTACTTCATTTAAAAAAACAAACCACATCAAATAACTGTTTTATGATTTTACATTAATTTTTACAGTTACTTTTTGTTACTTAAAAAAATAAAAAATAAATGTTTGTTGTGTTTTTAATAACATATGTGGTTTATTTTTACTATAATTGTGGTTAATTTTTTTTTAATTAAAAAACAAATAAGAATGTTGGTTGAAATTACTGAAGTGTAAATCACCATTTCTTTTAGTGAAATTTCATTTCTTTTTAACTACATTTAAAGTTGTCTTTACCTACATAGTATTCTAAGTGTATGATTACATCAAGTTATATCATGCTATATATATATATATGACTTTACATAAATCTTTTTTGTCGGGTAAATTAAATTTAAAACGTCCATATCTCGAAAACTAAAAGAGCTAGAGAAAATTGTTAGAAACATTGTTCAAAAGGTTAACGTTAAATTTTATTTTTCGTAATTTAGGCAATTTTTCATTTTCGTTAAATTTTAACGATTTACTTTTTGGTACTTTAGTTTTTGTATTTTTTTTTTTTTAATTTTAGCGATTTATTTAATTTTGACGTTTTTTAATAATAGAAATTTTTTTAAATTTTTATAGTTTTTTTTTTTGTAATTAATCAATTTTTTTCAGTTTTAGATTTTTTTTAAATTTTATTTTCGAAGTCATTTTAGATATACAAAAAATTTAGATTATAAACATTTTAAAGATATTTATTAATAAAGTTCTAATGGAAAGGCAGTTTGAAATCATATAAAAGTTTAACTGCAATTTAATTGTCAATAATTTTTTCAGTGTAATTAGCAATAGAAATCATTTACCTTTGCATTGGTTTGCATAAAATAAGACACGAACTTTGCATAAAATAAGACACGAACACAGATAAAGTTTAGCCATTTTTAACAGAACTTTTATTACAACGACTGAAATCAGTAGATGCAACTGAATATTGGTTGCCACAACACAATTTATTTAACAACACTCATTTTAATAAAGGTTTATAATAAATTTATAATTTATAAATGTATTATAAATTAAATAATCTTAAATTAAAAATTTTAAATTTAATTTAATTTTGAAAAAAATTTCCGAAAGAATTTATCAAAATTTTTGTTCAAAACTACAATCTGTTTGCGAATAATAGTTAAAGTTTAAATTAAATCATATACTAAGCAAATGCAAGATGCTTTTTAGTATTATTTGACAAATTTACATAAATTTTTTTTTTTTAATTTGCTGAAAATTTCGATACGATAGTTATCAAATACAATGATTCGACCCGACCAATCGATAGATATAGAATTTTTGTTCAACCCCCTGGGTTAGAAGTTAATAGTGAAGAAAATTACAAATTCATGGAAAATTTTCTTTGCATAAATAAATCTTTATGATTTTCAAGAACCATAATGGTTTAATGAAAATGTTTCATTAAATGAACGAAAGTTTTCTTCAAATAAATTAAAATTTTATCAACCAAATTTTTAATTTGAAAAACCATTTAAATTTAATTTGAGAATATGTTATACTAGGAATGGGTGTGATTGGTTTTTTTTTGTCTTGAAACTTTTCTTCATGAAGTAAACGAAAAATTTCTTAAAATTAATAAAAAGCTTTATACTTATTATGAAACTAGTTGTTTGATGAAACTTCTTAATTGACTGAATGCAAAAAAAAGTTTCAACTGATTAGTTCCAGTGAAACTTCATTGCTTTTACGCAAAACTTCATTAATATCTCTCAGTGTTATAAATCAATTAACTAAGTATATCCTGTTACCTAATGTAGGGTACCAACATTCAGTTATAGATGTGGTTAAATTAAAAATGTTTAAATAATCATTAAATGTAATGCTATATAATGTTATGGTATTATGTTGTAGTTTCTGAATTTGTCTCACAAAGAGAGACTTCCGATGAGTTCTCTTCGTTTTTATTAAAATTTGTATTTTTTTATAGTTCTTCAGGGAAAGTAGCATAAAAGTCGGACTATTACGAATATCGAAAGAAAATTCTGACTCACCCTCGATTAAATTTAATATACATATTTTTTAACTTTAATCCAACTATAATTTTTTAACTAAAAGCCACTTTAAATAAATATAACTTAAAACACATTATTTGAATAACAAAAATAGTTGAAAGTTATCGGACTTGTTGTGTATACCAGTTAATAAGTCTTCAAAAACTCTTTAATTTTTACCCCACTTGTCTAAAATTTCTCGGAAATAGTTCGAAATGGACCAAACAGGAAACGAACGGTGGTGTACATTTTGACCAATCTTTTTAACCCCTAAACATGAGATTGGGCCGCTAAAAAAGTACGTGTCCCCTATACTTTTCCTCCTCTCTCACATATTTTAATTTCATTAAGATCAGAGAGAACCCATCGGGAGACTTTCCTTGTCAGTTAATGTTGTTATTGCTACATTTGTTGTAGAACAAAAAGAACAAGAAACATACAACAATATAAATGACAATATTAAATGATTACTCGATGGTTGGCAAAGAAGTATGAAATCATTATTGGCTGCAATGATAAAGACAATAATATCCCAATTAGCAAATTTTATTTGTTTAGGAAAAACTTATATTAGCGGATTGATTTGAAAAAAACGCATTATTTTATTAAGGTTCATATTTTTACCAGATACTCTTGACTAGTAATATTACGATCACTTCACTAAAACGAAATTACGGTTACTAATTTTCATCGAAAATGTTGACATTTCCCAGGGCAGAAGAGTTTCCAAAAATACAAAAGAGTGAAAACATGCTAACTCAGTCAACATTGGGATTGAATACCCCCGATTTTAATGAAATTCACCAAATGTCGTCAAAAACTCGATGAAGCATGAGGCATTTTCGGCAACTATTGAAACTGACTTTAGATCCCTCCTATTTCTCAAGTTTTTTTTTCTTAAATGGGAGAACGATGGAAAGGTAGAGGTAGACGTTACTTAAAACCTATAACAGGAAAAATTTCGTATTGAAACGTTTTCGCTAAAGAATTAATAGCCATTTTTTCGCCGAAAAATTAAAAAAATTATCTGAAATTTACATGTTTTTTGATTCATTTAATTTTTTGCTCATAGTTTTTTACTTTCATATTTAAAGCAATACAAAATGAAGTAGCTGGTCTTAAGATATAAACGCAATTTTCATATCACTGCTGGCGAAAAGTTACAAGTGATACCAAATTTTCGATTTTTAAACTTTCGCTTTTTTAATGGCATTAGCTTTTGTTAACAGTATTTAAAAAACGGTGTAAGCGCGCCAATAGCGGGATACGAACATCACAATCAAATGTGCAATTGGCGTAAATTTTTTAAAAATGTATGTGTTCTGCGTCCAACATTAACAATTGTTCTTGAAATTGGCTGCGTATTGCGTGAACTGAGTATTTTTCAGTAAAGAAGGAATTTTTAAAAACGCAATCATTTTATGAACTTTTAAAATGTTTTCGAAATTAAATTGTTTGTGTATTTTATTTTATATAAAACACGACTTGGGAATATATTTAGTATACATAGATAGTATCTAGAGTAGAGATAAATCACGAGTGATTGTGAGTGAAAACTAATTTCACTCACGTGATTGTAAGTAGGAAAAAAAATCTTGGTGAATGAGTAGAAATTTACAAAAAAAAAAATCTCTTTTAATAAATATTTTCTATAATTTTTTCGCCGCCTTGATGTTTTTTGGGTTTTTAAAATACATAATAAAGAACAAAATTACACATTCATAGTAATTTTGAGTTAAACCTTAAAAATTTAACTTAATTTTTAAATTATATTTTTTCCGTTAAGATTTTGTTTCGGGAATTTGCGAGATTCACGTGGATCTCGCGTGAGTAAAATCTGAATTAAATCACGTGATTATGAGTGAGTGTGAGTAGTAAAAGAATTCTTGTGAGTGATTGTGCGTGATTCAAATTTGTCTCTTGTGAAGTGTGAGTCAAAATTAACTCACGTGCCCATCTCTGAGTGAATTTTCATAACAGACTAAATTGATAAAGTGCAAAAAAGATTAATTTTTTGCAATTCCTAGTGAGTAGAGAGGCACTTTTTTTTTAACTGTATTTCGCTTTGTGTCAACTGAAGCGCTGTATTAATACCTACAAAACATGCAAAAAATAAAAGTTTTAAATAAACTTAATACTAAAATCATAATCGTATCAAAAATGTATAAAAACTTTAAATTATATGGAGCAAACTATATGTTCATAACCTCACAAAGCATCCTTTTTAATAATGAGAATTAAAAGATATTAAATATAATTTTCAGCAAACAGGTAACCCAAACCCCAATTGAATATAAAGAAACCCGGGAAAAATGCATGTTTTCTAAAATAATCTGATCACTATTACCAACCAAATGAGCTCCAGATTGTTCAGATCGGTAAGAAATGCCTAAGATATAGCTGATCAAAAATATACTAGTATTTGGGAAATTAATTGGGAAAATAATAAAGAAAATTTCTGAAGTATAAAACAAATTACGGTTTAGGGGTTTTAAGACAATATGCGGCTCCAGTAATTAATATAAGGGGAAATTTCATACGCATCGGTGTGCAAAAAACAACAAAACACATGCCATTCTACATCATGGTATATGAAATTTCCCTGCATATTAATTGCTGGAGTCGCGCATGTTTAAGACAAATATAATGGAAAATGCTTTTGCACATAAAAAGCTTGTGGTAAATAGAGTAAGCAATAAAACATAAATCTGAAGAAATTGGATTTGATTTTTTGGCCTCTGAGTAGCTCATATATTGCTTTGGTTCAGTAAGATCTTTAGAATGTAAAATAATCAATATATAAAACTGTTTCCAATTTTTAGTTATTTTATTTTGAGAGGTCTGAAAATGATAGAAATAAATGGAAAAATATGCTTTAAAAAGATCAAAAATCAAAATTAGTTTAAACATGTATTTTTGTCAAAATAAAAAACATTTTGCTACTACAAATCGATCCAATTTTGTTCTTAATTTGATTATTCGGATAAATAGTCGATAGCAGTTGTAGACATTCGAGAAAAAAAACATATGTTTTCTTAAAATTCCTTGCCCTAGTTGTTACCGTTTCTACACTGGGTACTTTTATTCAAGTTAACACCACTTCCGCTCTATTGCCATATATTTTTGAAATAAAATAAATGTTTACTGGGTTAAACCAGGGACCATTCATTACAAAAAAAAAAAACTTTTCTAACATTGTTTCAAGAAGATGAAGAAAAGTTCCTTTCCTAGAAGAATGTCTTTTATTTTTTTAAGGAGGAAAACAAAAAACTTAAAGTTTTTTGCTATTATTTTATGTTATTATGAATGCCAAACAAAGTCAAAACATATTGACAAATACAAATAAATTTAAACGTTATGCTTGGGAATGCAATGTGCAATCTTAAGTATACTTCTTAGCATCTTCGAAATACAACAAAAAAAAATTGTCTGCTTTCCATCTTCTTCAAGGTTTTTAAAGAAAACCAAAAGAAACATCTTCGCTTTGAAGATCTTCTTAAGTTTACAAGTGATCTCGGTTAAACAACAAGTGATCAAGTACCACGTTATTGCTATAAAGTACACTTTTATTTATGTTCATTACTTTGTGTTTAGTACACTCAAAAAAGTAATGTGTGTTGAAATGAGGTATAGAAATTATCTTAGAAAGAGTAAAGCGAAAGTAGGAATTGTGTTTTATATAGAATTTGCTCATTAGGTTAGGTTAGGTCGAAAAGAGCATTCGGAGAGGGGAAATGCTTCCCTAATCTGACTCAAGTCCCTCAGGACTTACACCTAAGCCAGAATGTCGGCTTGTTGTGTGCTCTAAAACATCGTCGCCATGTCATATTCCTACCCCAGGAACTCCTTCGAGCTGACGAAATCCTCAGCCTCTTCCATCCTATGCCCCTACGATCCCCCAATGTAGATATTGTGTCACTAGATAGTATTTCGACCCGGATCCCGTAAAATGCCAGGGCATTCACAGAGATAGTGTTCCAATGTCTCCGCGTCCACCCCACAGGGCCTACACACTCCCGAGTCCGCCCTACCAATATGGTGGAGATGGGCCAGTGTCCAGTGTCCCTGTGAGGATTTCCATCAAAAGACTCAGTTCCTTCCTACTGAGATTCAAAATTTCCCTCGTCCTGTTCATTAAACTACGGAACAAAATATCAAATTTTTCAAAGGTTATAACCAGCGTTGCGACTTTTATACAAATGCATGTTTGTACACTGAGAGAATTATCTTCATGATATTAATGAATGTTTGCATAAAACCCATAATGCTGAACTGCAACTCGTCCATTATTAAATTAATGCAAGTTTCCATTAAATTTAAAGGAAAATATTATTTTATTTATTAAACGTTTCATTCACGCAAGTACAAAGTTTAATTTGAAAACTGTTTTCATACAAAATATGAAGCTTTTCATTAATTTTAAGAAGTTTCCCTTCCATTTGTGAAGAAAATTATCATTGAATTATTGAAGATTTTAGTTACTTTTGTCTACTAAAATTCTCAATTAGTCAGAAGCCCAAAGTCGATTTTGTTCTAAAACTTTTGCGAATCAAAGAGCTTGCAACCTTAACACTGCACTAAAATAAGGAACATCATATCTGCGAATTGCGCCGGGACTTGTTTGATAAAACTTTTTTTAATATGATTTGTAATATTTTAAGGTTGTTTTAAGATTCATTTAATTAATAAAACTTTTTTAACGTTTGATGTACTCTAAATTCGAGCAGAGAGGTCTCTTAGATGACATACAACTTTTTGTGAATAAAGCGACAATCGCGGTGTTATTACGTCCCGAATAAAGTGATAAAAAGGACTTTTATAAAATTAGCCTAAGATATCTCGAAAATGTAAGACGATAGAGAAAAACTGAAGATTCGTATTCAGCGCTCATTAAACCTTTAGAATGTAATAGTCCAAGGGTCTTGACGATTTTTAGATTTGTTGGCCTATGTTATTAGTAGAATACATGAAATTTTATTTGTAACTTATGTGGTTCGTTTTCAGTTCTTTTTTGGATATAGTCGTTTGTTTTCCTTCCTTTAATCAGCTAAAGATACCATCTATATAAAACATATATAATTTTAAATAACAATATTTTACTACTCAAAGCAAAACTATATGCCAGGTGAAGTGAGAAGGTTAAATTTTACTCTATTTGATGTCGCAGTATTTCTTATATTAAATTTGTCACAATAAACTTGATTTAAATTAAAAGTTTTAAATACTTGCTTCCAGCAACACAGAAGCAATGAGAATAAGTGTTGTTTTGCGGTGACGAACGTGACATTAGAATGACAACAAATACAAATCAAAAATTTGAATGAATAAAAGTTGACCAAAAATATGAACGCAACTTTGCAGTACATTTTATCATAATGGCAACTTGGACGCCTTGGACTTTTCAATTTTATAAAATGAAAATATTTTTTTAATAATACAAGTCAAAAGAAATTATTTGACCTTTCTATGAAATTGCATTGAATGTCCTGCTCGAATAAGGATATTCCCAGTGTAGAAACGTTAATGACATATCATTATTTTTCCAACTGCCAGTTATGACAACAGCTTACTATCTGCATTACTTTAATGCATATAATAATGACTTACTAACAACAAGTTAATTTTCCGATTATAACAATACAAACAATAATGCGTTACCCATAAGTACTTATGTTTGTTATTATTTAAAATATAAAGTAATTACCTAAAAAAAAATTTAAAATATATTTTTAGACCCATTAGTTTTCAACTCTAGTAAGTACATATATAACTACTGTATTCCCAAACAAATTTTAATGAAATAAAATTATTTTATAACATTTTTGTCTAATTTATTTAGAAGTCATTATTTTTGTCCATGCTAGTAGGTAACCTCAAATTTTTTGATTTTTTGTTAGGTGTTTAGTAGTGATATGTCATTATTTTGCACGACATCCCCATATAAAAGTAATGAGATTTGTAATGACAATTGCAAGTACTTTAAATTACCAAATATATACTTATATAACCACTTATATATTAATCCGTTTCTACACTGGGATAATCAATTTTCAGAATTTTACAGGAGAAGAGAAAAACGTGGGAAATCTTATAAAATCACATTTTTATTGGTTTGATCACAGTTCGATAATTTAAGTTTAATTGTGTTTGTGTAGAAAATTTCATTTACATATTGTACATGCAAGTCGTAAAATTTTGTATTTAAATGTGACAAAATCGCCCTAAATTTCAATATTTTTTTATTGATCTTTAGATATTTGAACGAATTATTTGCGATTTCAAAGGGTATCAGTTAGACTATTTCAAGGACTTATGTGCAAGTTATAAAAAACATTTCAATGTTTCAATTTAGTAAGTTTTGGGTACCGCAATATTGCACTTTTTGAAAAATTCGCGGTTAAAACGCATACAAAACTTTAGCCATATTTCTTTTCAGGATGAAAAACGCATGTTTTCAAAAAGCTTGTGCTTACACTCTTATTCGAGCGAAGCATTTATCTTTTAAAAATCGTAAAATATCAAGTGCATATATTTTTGTATTTTTAGTTCATATTTGTTGGTTTTTAGTGCATTTTTTAATTTAAGTATTTGAACGGAAGTTACGTATTTTTTATGCATATTTTAAGTGAATTTTTTCGATTTTTATTGCACACAATTCGCTGACCTGGTTATAATAAAAATTTAACATAGACCTTACAACATCATTCAAAACTTTTTATATTTAACTAATTTTTTTCTCCGAGTGTATAGCTTACCTAGTAAAATATCATCATTATAAGATTTTTTTTTTTTCATTTTGCTAAGATGTTCTTTTATGAAAAAGTGGGTATATTTTATAGTTGAGTGGTTGTAAACATTCAAGCCCATTTGGTTCTTAATGTATTGATGTTTAACTTGTATAATTTTTTAAGTTAAGTTCGATTCCTACATGATCGTTGCTGGGTTTTTGTCGATCATTGTTTGAGTTTTCAATGTCTACTTTCAGATTCATCTTTGATACCATTTAGTTAAACATTACAAATATGTTAAATGTCATTAGTTTGTGATGAGAAATAAATACATGTGCATTGTACATGTTAGCAATTCAATGATTGCAAATTTGTAGAAAAAATATTGCAATAGACAATAGAAAAAAAAAACAGGATTATAGCCATATATAGAATATGAGAACTTTTTAATATTAAAAATTATTCCGAAGTCTTTAAAATTAGAGATATATTATGGAAAGAGAAGGATATCAACTATACCTTATAGAAAAGGTCAGCAAAAATCTGCACAGTATAGAAAAGCATTACCAGATAATGGATTATATAAACACATATTTGTTAGTGACAGGTACTTAAATTTTTCAGTACAAATCTCATTACTTTTATATGGGGATGTCGCGCAAAATAATCATATATCATTACTAACCACCATACGACAAATCAAAAAATATGTGGTTACCTACACTCAGGGCACTTCTGTTGTAAATATTTGTAGTTGTTTGAGTTGTAGTACAGTATCTTTATTTTTAAGTGAAAATGTAGTCATTTGTAGAAGAAATTTCAGTTTTGACCACAATTGTAGTCCATTTAAAAAAACCAACCACATCAAATAACTGTATTATGAATTTACATTCATTTTATGCCGTAGTTATTTTTTTATTTAACAAAATGAAACATGAAAACATAATTCTACGAATTCCTAGATAAAGACAGAAAAAAACTGTCGAAACGTCGGAAAAAATATGTATTAAATGGTTTTTTAATTACATTGGAAATTATAGGCCCTAATAGCTTAAAGAAAACACTGAAGAAACAAATAAATGTTTGTTTATTTTTGATGGCTACATATGTGGTTCATTTTTACTATAATTGTGTTTCATTATTTGAACAGTAAAAAAACAAATGACAATGTTTTACTGAAATGTAAGTCGTCCTGTTTTCAAGTGAAACTTCATAGTTTTTAACTACAATTGCATTCAATTGTTTTTACTACAATTGCAGTGGGATTTACTTACATTAAAAAAAAAATTAGTACAGTCAGCAAAAAGTTTTGCTGAGTCAGCAAAAATTTAAGTCTGAAGGGTGCTTGCAAAAAAATTGCTAATTTCAGCAAAATCTTTTGCTGAAAATCAGTTCGCAAAAGTTTTGTTAACACTTAGTGAATTAGAAAATAAAAAACATTTACTAAAAATTAATAAAATTTTTGCGTTCGCTTTAGTCTGGCTACCTGCTGAATATTTGTTTTGCAAATTGACCACACTTGATTATTAATCTCTATAAACATTTAGTTTACAGATACATATTGAATCTTTATTAAGTTTAAATATTTTATTTTGTCTTTTATTTAATTAATACACAATTACTTTCACATACCGCTTACAGCGCAAAATTTAAATTGTTTCAATCTACAATATTGTTTTATGTATGAAAAACAGATACAAAAATCTTCTATGGTTGATTTTTTTATATGTCTTCTATATGTTTCAAAAAGCGAAATTAAATTAAAAAAAAATGTCCAGTCGGAGACGTTATTTGCACGCACAAGGTTTGTATTGTTCTTCCTGGGCACTTATATGGGGATGCTTTTCTACACTGGGAATTCATTGAATTTAATACCATCAATCCTTTTATTACCAACTAAATTTATGTTAAATCAAAATATACATCACCGAAGTTGGATTGAATTATATGATAACTAAAATTCTAAATTCAAAAAAAAAAAATCTACCACAAAACTATTCACATTTCACAATTTATAATATACAGTAAGTTTAAGAAAAATTCGGTCACGCATAATTTAAAGCGGCTAAAATGTAACAAGACTTATTTTAAAAATATTACAATTACACCGACTTTGTAGTCAGTAGACTCATAAAAATAAGCCTGTGAAAATAGCAGAAAAAGCTACTAAAATTAAGTTAAAAGTAGCATTGCAGAAAAAGGTGCTAAAATTAGCAGATTTGTTTAACTTAATATTTATAAAATTAGAACATCAAAAATAAAATTATCAAATTCCCGATCACACAAATTTTATATCTGAAATAAAATATCATATCTCATTTGATATAGATTGATATATAATCTTATCGAACTTTATCTCAAAATTGGCGTATCCAGTATTAGATTAGAACCCCAAGTATTACTGGATGAAATTATAAAAATTTAAGATCCTGATGATCCCGAAATATCCCATATGGTTAATTTAGATCTAATTAGATCCAAAAATATAAGTAATGTTGAATAAAATATTTTGAGATTAAATTGGATTAACATTATTCCCAGGACATATGTAATTTATAGTAAAATTAAAAAAGAAAACCCAAGTAAAAACGTTTATATAAATTTATATATGATGAGATATTTTCGTTGATCCGAAAAATGGAACTATTAAATTGTATCACCTTTGATCTAAATATATTTAATTAGATACAATTAAATAAAAAAATATCAAGGGCTATCCAAGTTTTTCCCCGATGTATCTACATCTAATTATATTATATTTGATACAATTAGATATAAATAAATACATAATAATCCAAATATATTTAAATTAAGAGATATTAAGTTACATATATTGTATCATCATTCAAAACACAAAATTTATGCTTAAAATTTGCAAATAACCTAAATTTTATTTATATTTTTTAGAATATCAAATTTTCGTTTTAAACGAAATTGTTAATTTGAATGTAATAAAATGTAATAATAAAAGGGGGTGTTAATTGTAATGCAAATTTATTTCGCATAATTGTGAACTATTTTCGTAAAATATTTTTTAATTTTATATACATAGTTACTAGAGTTCGTCATAGAAGTATAAAACTTCTTTGTTTTTGGGATATTTTATCTTTTTAAAAGGATTTTGCACCAATAAAAAATACCGTTAGTATTTTTTTTTAATATTCCCATTTCAAATCATAATTCATTTTTAGCAGAGAAAAATGGTGCAAAAATGTTCGCTTAATGGTAACCCAGTAAAAAGTTATTAAGTTTTCAAAATGTTGTCTTTACTAAAATGCAATATTTTATTGACTATCAACTTTTTAATGGGATATATCGAAAATGTTTGTAACATTTTTTGTATCTCCAAATGTTTTCTCATTGTGCGTGTTAAAAAAAAAATATTTTTATAACCGAATGTCGAGTTCAAACTTCATATATCTGTTTTTGCTCTGTAGTAAAATTTACCCTAAATCAGCGTTTTTGGTCACCGTTCGCATGCGGAAGGAGTTCAAATTTAAAAAAAATTATTATAATGCTATTTGCATTATTGATGCAAAACCCGTAAAGTGATGATATACCAAAATCAAATTTTCGTAACGAACTCTAATAGTTACATAGAAACTGACTTAGAAAATGCTTACAGTTGTGGATAATGTGTAATTATGTTTAAAATGACAGAAGACGTTTTTGTTGTTTGTGTTATATATAATTATGTATTGGATTATATCTAATTTGATACAAAATTAATCAAATTTATTATCATATATAAAATTTAGAATAGTAATATTTATTATTTCATACATGATTGGATGTGCTTATACATAATTAGTTTTTGAAAAACTTTTTGATAATATCATGAGATATAAATAAATATTGATACATATGCTATTTTATATGATCACTAGCTGTATGTACCCGGTCTTGCCCGGTACACAAATTCTTTTTAACTAACACATACATATTAGAAAAAAAATGTTGTTGGATTTCGTATCTTAAGTAATACGGACGCCTAGAAGCCAATGCTACATCGCGCTGCCGAATCGCTGCGCCCGCTTCGGACGCGCCCGCTCACGACGCTCTACGCGTCGATGTCTATTTGTGAAATCTTGTGAAAAGAAAAATTTGTTTAGGAAACATTCGAACTGGACTCTATTAATTTTTAATGGAGTCCGTTGAAACGTGAAAATGTGTATAGGAACAACGTAAAGCGTACATAATTTTTTTTTTAAATAGTGGCAAATAAAAATATACTTGCCTGTGATATCGGAATAATTTGAGCAAAATCCGGTAAAAAATAATAAATTGTTAGATACCATCCAATAAAAAATTCACCAAAAATTGGACGTGAAAGTAGGCGTAGCCGGCAAAAGGTGTGTGGCTATGTTGCGTGGGGTATGGATGACGTTTACCAGTTTTAAGCAAGTTCAGTGAAAAAAAAATCTAAAGTAAAATAGTGCATCCAAGAATTAAAGAAAAGTGGTAGTAAAAGTAGGCGTGACCAATACAAAGCATATGGTGCCATCGGTAAAGGTATACCAATGTACCAAATTCGAGCGAAATCCGTTGGAAAATAACAATTTTATTACTAAAAAACCAATTCATATATTATTTTAAAAAGTTTGCATGGCGGTAAACATTATACTCCTTCCCTGCAGTATGGGGATCAAGTGTATCAAATTTCAGCAAAATCCATTTAAAGACAGACATTTTTATAGCGACCAAACAAGCAAACAGATAAATGAACAAAAAATTAATTTTATATACATCGTTCATTCCATGAGAGAACGTTCAAAAACAGTAATTTTTTGGCCCGTTGATTTTCAGTTTTCAGTTCTTTAAAATTGTGTAAACTCGAGTTTTTATTTTCGTTTTTAATTTTTAAACACATAAAAAAATGCTATTAGATTAGATTAGATTATAGTGGCACTATGCACCGCGACCAGAAATTGGTATTTTGTGCTGCCAGCGAATACACCCTATAGGCTCAGGCTCCCTACGAAGCCAATTATCCTACCAGGTGAACAGTTCCAAACGTCCGATGGCGTCACTATTCGATCACCAAAATAACGCACCCTCCTGTCGGAGAGCCTCGGACATTTGCAGAGAACATGCTCAGAGGTCTCGGGTTCCAATTCACAAAACCTGCACCTATCCGTAGAGGATCGTCCCATCTTGTACAATTGATACCTAAGGCCACAGTGTCCTGTGAGGTAACCCGTTACGGTCCTTAGTTCGCCCCTCGTCATAGACAAGAGTTTCCGCGATCTCTCCCCAGAGAGAGATATAAACAGCCTCGCCTGTCGCTGCCCAGGCGATCTGGCCCAATAGGCCCCAAACTCCGACTCCCTCCATCTTCTGAGCCTCTCTCTGACATACCCATTGGGTACGCCACAGAAGGGTTCCGGGCCAATGAATTGTCGACGAGCTCCTCATGGCCTGGAACCCAGCCCAGTGTCAAGGAGTTGATAAGTCCTAGACGATTTAGAGAGTCGATACATTCCTTAACCAGACCAGACGACACATCTTGAGCCCTCAAGGCACCAAGTGCCGCTTGGCTGTCAGATAGAATGTATATCGTGGCCCCCCGTGTCCTCCTCCGCAGACACTCTTCCACACAGATACAGATAGCGAAGACCTCAGCCTGAAAAACGGAGGGATATTTGCCCATGGGCAGAGCACGCTGAAATCCGGGTCCGACGACACCCGCCCCCGTATCCATGTTCGACTGTTTCGAGCCATCCGTGAACCAGACCTGTGCACCAACCTCCGGTACCCAAGATCCATTCAACCACGTGCTCCTGTCGAAAATCACAACAACAAAGTGCCTAACAAATACTTGCACAGGCAGTATCTTGTCACTGACCCTAATAACCGGGTCATCAGCGAACATTTTCGCAATCTCAAGATGCCCCTTCAGATCCCCACTCCTCATGCTGCCAATCTCCCGCAGCCTTAGGGATCCCATGCACGCGTTCTCCTTTACAGAAATATGCAAAGGAGGAATACCCAGCATGACTCCAAATGCTAAAAGTAGTGAATTTTGAACTGTACTATTCAAAGATTTAAAAAGCATTTGAAAGTTAAAAATTTCTGCTTTACGATTTGTAATTAACAAAAATTAAACAAATGCATTCATAATGCAAACGCAATTTTTGATTGCATTTTGTATTTACCCCACCACTTCGATTTTTAAAACGTAATCAATTTTGAGAAATTTTGAATTTTGTTGAATAAATAACAACTTTGACTTTTTTGGGAACAGAAGGCTAACTATTTTTAATAATTTTTTCAAAATAAGTTTTGTAAAATGGTCGTTGTTTTTAATTACAAATCGTAAAGTTGATAATTACATCTTTCATATGCTTTTTAAATCTTTCAAATAGTCCATCAGATTTGTGAAATACGGCTCTTTAAACTACTTTTAATATTTTTTTGATTAAAATAAAAAAATTGGGAAGAAAAACGCGAGTTTACACAATTTTAGGCAACTGAAAACGGTAGTAAGTAATATACATCCTAGATAGAAGTCAAATGACCCCCGGACAGATTAGGGCCGATCTATTATGGACTGAATGATATAGATATATGTTTATATTAAAGAATATATGTATACGTAATAAAAAATCATAATTTAGTCATCTGGCGCATATATTATTATGTATGGGGATATACATAAAAATATATTAATTATATAAAATCTTTAAAGTCATTATATAATTATATATTAATTTGTATCATAAATATGGCACCATATATAAGCATATCTTAGATCACACAAACAAATATTTTTTAATAAGACAGTATATATAATTATGTTATATATGATAATGAAGTATGTATGACAATATATCTACCATATCTCATTATGTGTAGCATATATAGCTAATATTTAACTTTATAATGGTCCACAGATACAAATATACCGTTATATATGTGACCACATAAGAAACATATAAATAATCTATGAATATGCATGACACCATATAAATTTACATGTTAGAATATATTTGAAGATGAAAAAAACCCAAGATCATAACGCAATGGTTTCTCTAAAATTTAAAAATTTTGAGTTAAGGAGAGGAACCTGTGCGATATTGACATTCTTTTACCCGGGTTTATACAATTTTAGTTATATTTGAGTAGAGTTTTAGTTAATTGAAAATAGAAATTTACTCTGCTAAAACTAGCAAAAACAAAATTTGTAATATCAACCAAAGTTTTGTTATATTTACCTGAAATTTAGTAGACTGCAAATTACAGTATATTTTGCTAATATCAAAAGAAATTTTTTGTTACCCTCAACCATATGTGATTTGTCATTTCGTTTGTAACGCATTGAAATATAGGTCGAAGACCTCCTTATTGAATTCCAAGCTGATTAATCGACGATTGTCGAAATCGAGATCACGGCACGAAAACGAAATCGTCTGAGGAATTCAAAAGTTATTAGTTAGAATCAGAAGGTACCTCTCAATTTTCCATACAATTTTGTGTATATTAGTAAAATTACATAGTATCGTCTGATGTATAAAATATAATATCATATTTTTCCACGAGGTGCTGGGAGGTGAATATTTTAAATTCACCTCAAATTTTTAGTTCACCTCAACAATTTTTTTTTCACCCCAAAAAATGTTTTGTTCAAAAGAAAAACAAAAATATGTTCTTAAATCAAAAATTTTTAAAAAAAAAAAAAAATTTTCTACCTCTTTATCGTTTTTTTCATTTATTTTTTCATTTAATTTTTTATTATTTTTAGTGCATATTTTTTAAATAATTTGTATTTAACTGCATATTTTTTAAAATAGAAATTTAAATTAAAGTACTTAAAATAAAGAAAATGAAGAATTTAAAAACTTCAACACAGCACAGATCTTGTTGCCATCTACTTACAAGGACCGTTGATTGGGTCCCTCCGATTGCCATTCAACTTGGATATGTCATAAAGCGAGTTACAATTTGCTTTTAGAGCATATTTCTTAATATTTTAATGCATATAATTGATTTTTTCCTTGAAATTTTACGAGCATATGTTTCATCTTTTACTTCATATTTAAAACGCTTCCCTGGAAATTATGAACATTTTTTACAAAATGAATTATGTGACAATACAATAATTTGTTCAGGAATATGTACATATATACGTCTACTTTTCGAAGCCACTATACAGATTTTATATTCATTTAGAACATTTGACATTGGTATTGATTATTTTCACTATAAATAGTGTAAATACCATGTACAGCATGTTTCAATTTTAATTTCATTGAAATTTGTGGAAAACCATTGAAAACCAAAACGTTCAACACAATTCGAATGTTATTTTTAGGATTACAAAATCTGTTGAATATGCACTAAAAATAAAATATTTTAAGAATTTAAATCGTAGCTTACAATTAGATCAGAAAATTAGTATGCAATTGGCGGTCAAAAAAGATTTTTTAATAAGGTCACATTTAAGGTTTCATGGCATTTTAAATCAGTCAGTAGAAGTTGGCCCACCCTGTATTAACCGAATTGGAATCACTATTTTTCACTCATAAAAAAACGTGGAAGTGGTGTGACAAATTAAAATATTATTCTACTAAGAAAAATTAAGTTTAACAACTTTTATCCGATTTTAAGAGTAAGGACTCTATTTACTCAGTGTTAAACTTACTTTCAAGTTTTTTAATAAAGTATTACAATATAAAGGCGACAAAAATTCATTAGTTTTTGTAAGAAAACGAAAACTAGATTTATTTGTACACAGGAACACGTACACGTCTCAGGCGCAGCGTGCGATTTTCGTATTAGGAAAAGACCATGACGTTACTAAACTTTGAAGACCAAAATGTTTTATTTTATAAAAGCGCTTCCTGGATAAGCAGAACTTTAAAATATGGTTTGTCGTATCCCTATGGGGAATGGGACCGCTTCTGCGTGTGCCACAGGATCGGTCCCTTCGTGCCAGAGACCGGTCCTCTGCTAAAACCCTACCCTATGTAAACAACTGGCAACTTTAACATTGGCTTGTGCTGCTTCAAACCAATAGTAGCATGCTACAGGACTAACCAAAGATGGGCATACCTCAAGACTGTCGCAAAAGGCTCATGTCGTATATAATAAACGAAAACTAAACAGCTTCCAATGGGTAAAATTCTGGCCAACTGGCCTTTTCTTGTTGATAAACATTCTGGTTAAGTGGTATGTCCTCCCTTTACCAGTAATTTTAGGACAATTGACACTGCTTAACCCACTTCAGTATTAAATTATACCAATCCTGTGATAAGTCCTTCTTTAGCCAGTCACTTTTAGGTCAATTGACTCCTCATTCCCCATAGGGATATTAGAACTTAAAAAGAAAACCGCGATTATGTGGGAAAATAAACATTTTTGCAGGCTTTTTGATATTGATTTGGGTTATTTCCAGGAAATCATTTAAATTCGCGAAATTCTAAATTTTATATTTTATATTTTTTTTTTTTCAATATTCTTTATTAAATACAACTGAGCTTAAGATACTCATCTAGTAATTTGAATTTCATATAATAATCTCATTTTTTTTTCTCTTTTGGTTAGGATATAACCCATTGGTTATTCCTAAGGATGTTCATCGTTCTGATTCCCAGCAAAAAATTTTCAAAAAGGTAATCGGTTTTGTAATCAGGAATTTTGGTTAGAATGCCTTCCCAACCTGATTACCAACCCGATTCTTTTAACAGGGCGTGAGACTGAAAAGAATTGATTCTTTAGATTTGATTATATTTTTCTTTACAAGAACCAGTTACCTTATTTTTTTCAGAACTACTTCGTTTGTTAAAAAAAGAAGGAGTTCTTTTATTAAAATTGTAAGTATTTTTTTTAAGAAGCACTTCTTTTATTACAAAACTAAGTATTTTTGGCTAAAATATTAATGAGCATTTTTTTAATTATAATAATTTCTCATTTCTTATTGGGTAACTAGTTCTAATAAGAGTTTTTATAACAAAATTGTAATTGGTTGCAAATTGAACTAAAATTATCACAAATATAAGTTACAAATAGTTTGTTAGTTCGTAAAAGAACTAATTATATTTAGAAAACCATTATGTGTTCGCTTTCTTACTTTAAGAATTGGTTACACAACTGTTTCCTTTTTTTACTGACTCATTGCAATGTGTTTGGTAATGCAGTTCAGAAATTTGGCAATCAGAAACGTAAGCGATTATATGGCAATGCCTTGTTTTGGTAATGTGTTTTTTTTTTCCTGGGTTGTTAATCAGTAGTAAATCGTGGGGTAACGTCCTTCTCAGCCTTCTGTGTACAATGGGATTTTTACGAAATCCTAAATTTTATATAATGATGCTTTTTGAGGTTATGAAAATTTTTATAAAATGTAAAGTCCTTAAATTTTGTTGATGCCAGTTCGATTTTAGTATTAAGCCATTAAAATCCTTTACTGGATGAATTTTTTGATGGAATTGATATAGTGCTTTAGTTGTCATATGGAAGACATTGCCGCGGTGATTGCCTGTGATTTAGTTTCAATTGAGATTTTAATAGGATCTTTTAAAAAAATTATTAGAAATTAATAATTTCAAATCTTGTTACTCTCAAAACTTTAAATAAAAAGAAAAAATTGTAACAAATTCGAAAAAATAGCTAAAAAATTCCATTATTTAAAATAAAAATCTACAAAATTAAAAAATAACTTAAAAATAAAAAAAATTGTCAAAATTAAAAACATTAATAAAAATGCAAAAAAAAATCTTTAAAAATGGAATAAAAATCGATTAAACTGAAAAAATAGCTCAACAATATTCACCAAAAAATTTAAATTTTCGTATTTTTTTTTTAAAAAGTTATTTTTTCAATAAATTTATATATTAAATTAATGAATATTTTAAGATATAATAAAATATTTTATTTTTTATTTGGCGTAATCCACAAAAAAACTACTCTACTGCTATATTGTAAATAATACTTTTGCTACTGTTCATCATTTTAATCTTAATAAAATTTCATTCATCCTTACTTTTAAGCTCTTTATTTCATTTTTTTCTCTTACATATTTTTTCAATTGATAGTAAATCGACCATGAAGGTATTTTCACTTTAAGTTTTTTATCTATATTGTAAAAATTACCTACGAATATTTAGTTTTTACACGTCAAAAATTTTAATGATCATGATTGTTAAATTGACACTTTTTCAGATAATCAGATTTCATATACATTTTAGTTAAAACACATTTTACAACTTAAAATTGTATTCATAAACGAATATTAGCTTAAAATACCTATTTTAAACCTTGTGCAAAAGGTAATATTCGTTTTTGAATACAGTTTTATGGATAAAATTTGTATTTTAACTAAAATGTATTTGAAATGCTGTTTAATATTGTTATGAATACGGGGGTAAAAGTTCTTATCATTTATAAAATGTTTCGCAAATCTGATCAATTTTCGTCTTATTACGAAAATTTATAAAGCTTTTATTAGTATTTTAAAGCGTTATTAAATTACAAAAATTTAAACAATTCGGAGAAAATAAATTTCTTTATATATATATTTTTTTTTTTCTCAATTTCCAAAAATTTATTTTTCAGTGTATTGTTTGCAAAGAGTTAAGTACATTTAGTTCGTCTGTTTAGTTATCAAAGAGTTCAAGGTGCAAGTTGTGTTGGCAAGAGTGTTAAATGTGAAGGATATAGTAAAATACTTTTACTTGGTTTTTTAAAAGTATATTTCATAGTTTTCTTTCTGTTTTGTTTTTTTGTTTGTAATTTTTGCTAAAAATCAAGTGAATTGGAAACCGTAAAAAGTTCACTTTTGCTTGTTGGTTGGTCGATTATCACAGCATGAAGAGACTATGTTTGTTTTTGATGCCATACAAAAAATTATTGAGATTGAATTTTAAGATTGAATATAAATATTAGGGTGTGCGTTAATTTTTAACGCCCAGTATTGTTCCGCTTGCTTTCAAGCTAATGAATAAAAAAAATTCGTCAGCGTTAAACCGTGCCAAATAACGTTCAAAGTTTAGAACTTTCTGAAAGTTTACAAAATTTTTAATAATTTTCATGTCCTATTTTTGTTGCAAAAATAGATATTTTTCTACAATGAAAATGAAAATTATTCAAGTTCGAGGCCATACTCTATATTTCTTCATTAGGATATTGTCCTAACAAATAATCTATAGAGTTTTCTGTTTTCAAATTTATTATTTGACCCTTTCAGGAATGTGTTGATAGATCTATTTCGGGAATTTTCTAGGTTCCCATCATCAGAACACGTTTTGAAAGCGGTAACAATCCCATGCCAAACATCAAACATTCATATGAACTAGTTTACTCACTACATGAGAACTAATATACATATGAGTTTGAAGTTAAAGATTATAACCATTGATCAAACAATAAATTGAAAACTTGTTTGATGTGCAAAATCCTCTGGTGGATATTCAATACACGTTTTTTGTTTTTCTCTCCTTTTTATATTTTGTTTAGTTTGTAAACAAAACAGGGGAAGTAAACTAGGCGGTACTTTGCCTTTTTTACAAGTTTGTTATAATTTTTATTAAAAATAAAAACTATGTTTTTTCGACCTTTAATTGTGCAATGAAAATGAAAATTATTCAAGTTCGAGGCCATACTCTATATTTCTTCATTAGGATATTGTCCTAACAAATAATCTATAGAGTTTTTTGTTTTCAAATTTATTATTTGACCCGTTCAGGAATGTGTTGATAGATTTATTTCGTGAATTTTCTAGGTTCCCATCATCAGAACACGTTTTGAAAGCTTTAACAATCCCATGCCAAACATCAAACATTCATATGAACTAGTTTACTCACTACATGAGAACTAATATACATATTAGTTCGAAGTTAAAGATTATAACCATTGATCAAACAATAAATTGAAAACTTGTTTGATGTGCAAAAAATAAAAATAATAAAAAAAAAAAATTTATAGACAATAAAGGACAAACACCAGATTACAAGTCAAATATGAGTGTTACGTTTATCAACCATAACCATTTAACTATCATAACATGTTGCTCTTTTTTCTGCTTGTTGTTTGATACCAAACTCACTTTCAATGAAGAGTTTAGTAATATCTTTTTTTTTTTTTTTTTTTTAAAAAAAGAGAGGCAACACTCAGGAAATACTTCCTATATTGGTGTGTTGCTTTCTTTGGAAAGGGATAGTATAGAGATGAAAGGTGGGGAAAGAGATGATAAGTCTTAGAACAGTTGTTGCTCGCCACCTGATGGAGAGTTGGCGAACTTATTGAAGCTTTTTGGTTCATAGCCCTGATTCATTATTTTACTTCGGTGGGGTTAATTGCTATGGGAACACCGAAGGTGGACATTGCGATACGTATGAGGGATAGAAAAAACTCATACATATTAATTTGATGTTGCCGGCACCGGGGATCGAACCCGGCACCTTCTGTGTAAAAGTCCAACGCGCTAACCATTACACCACAACGCCACAAAAAAAAAAAAAAACTTTTTCAAAAATAGTTGATGCGGTTTAGTATGGTTATAGCGTACTCGTAGGGACCGGACAAATTAGTTCATTATAAGTAATGTTTCGTAAAAGCTTGGTAAACATTGAACAAACAAATGGAAACTAGTTTTTAATATTGAAACTATTTTTGTATGTTATAACTAATTCTTCATTATATAACGCTTCATAAAATTGTTTAATATAGTGCATTTGAAGTTTAAAGTAAAAAGCTAAAGTTTTTAAGGTTTTCAACAAATTTTTAATTTTATAATCTCTATGTGTTTATGTTGTCGATATAAGCGAAACAAATTCTATGGAAATCTTTAAAAGGGTGCTTTCTAGCCAGTATTTGTTATAAATGTTTGTGTTTAAAAATATACACAATTAAAAACAAACGATAACATTCAAAAAAGTCGAGGCAATTTTTAAAATTTTTTTCCGATTTTTTATTTTCGACATTTTTAAAAAATGTTGTGATTTGTTAAATTTTAAAGATTTTGGTAAATTTCGTAAGTTTTTCCTTTACCGCTATTTTTTGAATTTTTTTTTTAGTGATTTTGACTATTTATTTCCAATTTTCGGCGATTTTTTAAAATTAAATTTTTTGTTTAATTTAATAGATTAGTTTTAATTTTGATTTATTTTTTTAAGTTTTTATGATTTTGTTTAATATTAGCTTTTATTTAAATTTTTTTTTGCAATTTTTGTAATTATTTCAAATTTAGGTTGTTTTTGTTCAATTTGGGCGATCTATTCTTCGATTTCGGAGATTTTTATTTTTATTTTTTTTAATTTTGGCAATTTTTTTTTAATTCTTTCTTTTGACGATTTGATTTAAATTTGAGCAATTTTTTGGAATTTTCCCCCAATTTTTTAACGATTTTTGCAATTTTTATTAAATTTTTAATAGTTTAATAGTATACTGAATAGTTTAATAGTATACTTTACTTCATTAATGAATTGCTTCATAGCTTCAATGAGAACTGTATCTGGAATTCGTCAAATGAAACTTTTCATAGAATATGTAAAACAGGTTCCATTAAAAACAATGTTTATGAAATAACTACTTTGCATAATTAATGAACATAAAAGTGTATAACATTTAATAGTTTCATGGAACCAATGAAACTCTTCGTAAATGCCTTGAAAAATGCATTGGAGTTAAGCCAATGAAACGCTTTATTTATGAAACAATTGCATAGAAATTACAAAAAAAAACAACTGATTTAATTAAGCATTTTATTTATAAGTTGTAGACTGAATGATTAAATATTTAAAATAATGTTTGTAATGTATGAAAATTAATGAAATTATGAAGTATTATAAACGAATTTTAAAAGGTTGGTCTTTAAAAAAATTTCATAGCTCTAAAGAAAATTATCATTAAATTTATGAAGACATAGTTTATGAAATCAAATGAATTTTTTTTTACAAAATTATGAACTTTTATGAAAAATTTTATAATATTAATAAAACTTCTTGTATATAATGATATATAAATGACATTCTGCATTGAATCTACGAAAAAAATTCTATGAAATACTTTCGTTAATATCATAGATTTGCTTGAAATTAAAAACAATATTCTATTAAGTTTTTAATAGATATGATTAAAATCTTAATTGAAACTAAATCAATTAAATAGTTACAAATTATTTTAATTGATATTACAATTTCCGCAATAGCACCGAAACCAATTAAAATTATAATTGCATTAACAAATATTTTAATTAAAATTCAATGTAAGCTTTTCTATGCATTTAAAATTTTGAGATTAGTATATTAAAATTTTATAGAAGCGATATGGTGCATAATATACTGAAGTTATTAAAAACTAAAAAAAAAACTTTCTTCAATTTTTCTAAAATTGTGATCAACTGGAGCATTAACCAGAAATTTTTAATAATGGTCAGCGTTGAAATATTTCCCTTAGAGAGAAATGCATTGTTTGCCAATTTTGTTTTAAATCTTCTTATGCTGACTTCGTTAGGAGTGCTTTAAATTTAACGACAATATTCAATAATGTCTTTTTTTACAAAACTTTACCGATCGGTACATGAAAATTGCAACTCTCTAAATTTACAAATTTTGACAAATTTTCGTTTTAAAATTTCATTCTAAAATTTTAAGATTCTTTCTCTCAAAATTATTGCCATATACAAATTTTAAAGCTGGTCCAAGACAGCGATTTTTTAAAATGTTCTCAAAATTCTTCTTTTAAATGTATTTCAAAAAATTTAATTATTTTACATGGCGGTTTCTAACAGCAGCAATACAAAGTTTAAATTTTTATGCAATCTGAATCCGTTTTATAAAAATATCATTTTATTTATTTAAGGTTTTATACATTCAATGAAGAAATTTCATTAAAAATTTGGTGTTTTACAAACTATGAAGCTATTTATAAGTTTTAAGAAAATTTTTGTTTAAGTTGTAAAGAAAACTTTCATTGATTTACGGAAAAATTGCATTATTTTTCGCCCACAAAATTGTCTCTGTATATGCCTATTAGGGTGTCACTTAAAACTAGATTTACCATTACATCCGCCAGCTTTATTACAAATATATCGAAATTAAATAAATAAATCATAGAAATCATATAACGGATCACAAATAAATTTTCCACTTGTTAAAAACTATAATTCTGTCTAAAATTTGTCCATATATGGCTAATATTTTACTTTTCACCATAAAAACCCCTCTAGAAATTTGTACGGAATAACAGCTTTTAGATTTTTATTCAATTCAGATCTGTGATAGAGGGCACAATACTAACGTACAAACTCAATTATTTATAGTCCCAATAATATTTGTAAGGGTTACATTTAACCACACCTTTATACCCTTAAAATTAAAAATAATATTGGGACTATATATAATTGATCTTGTTCTTTAGCTGAAAACACTCTAACATGTTCTAAATTAAAATAAAAAATTTAAAAATTTAATTCTGTAAATTTTATGGTGAAAATTTAAAACATTTACATTATTGATCAGGTTACACAAAATAATAGTTTTTATCAAGTAGACAAATTTTTTCTGATCCTCTTAAAGACTTTATAATATTGTCTTGAGGTCATAGTTTAAATTACACTCAAAAAAAAATAAGTTAGTAGAAAAGTTAGTAAAACATCTTGTAAATCAGGTATACTATTTTTCAGAAAATTTTTTGCTAAAATTATGTTTTAAACTAAAATTTTAGTTATACTTATTCAGCACTTAACTGTTTTGAACTTATGTTTTACTAATATTTTAGTAATGTTTTACTAATTTAGTTTGCTAAAAAATTTGTGCTGATTAGCACATCAATAGTGTGAACGACAATCAGACTGAAAGATATACGCAGAATGAATTAGATGTCGCGGCATGTCACGATGTAGTAGTGACGAGGAAAATTATACTAAAAAGTACAACTCTAGTAAAACATAATATAAAAAAATCAACCATGGAAGATTTGTATCTGTTTTTCATTCATAAAACAAAATTGTGGATTTACACAACTTAAATTTTGCGTCGTCACCGGCTTGTGAAAGTATTTGTCTATTAATTAAATAAAAGACAAAATAAAATATTAAAATTTAATAAAGATTAAATGTATATTTGTAAACTAAATGTTTATATATATTAATAATCTTGTGTGGTCAAATTGCAAACAAATATGCAATAGGTAGACAGGCTAAAGCGAAAGACAAAGACATACGTCTTAGGTAGATTTTTCTGTTTCCTTTTTCTTATTGCAAAAAAGGGTTGTATATGTTATATTTTGTTATTTTTTCGTTTCGTTTCTATAATTCTCTGCGGCATTTGCGTTCCTTTAAAAGATAGCATCATTTAGACAATAATTGATGTAAGTAGTTCAAAGATAATTTCGTTTATGTTATATAAAATTATTTCTATTGTTTTTAGATATTACATTAATTCATATCGTCAATTTGGGAGTATGAACATTTTTATATTTTGTAACGTATTGTAAATTATTTTAAAAAGAATCTCAAATATATGTTTTATTATTTTCAGCAAATAAATTTACTAAAGTATAATTTTCCTACAAATTTTTTGAGTTTTATTTTATTAGTTTTTAGCAAGGGTTTTTTAATTTCTAATCTACTAAGTGTTAGCAAAACTTTTGCTGAATCTACTAATTTTGTTGCTAAAAATCAGCTCGCTGATTTTCAGCAAATGATTTTGCTGACATTAGCAATTTTTTTGCAAGCACCCTCCTGACTAAAATTTTGCTGACTCAGCAAATTTTTTGCTGACTTTACTAACTTTTTTATTTGAGTGTAGGTTTTATGGGTCTTTTTTTTGGTCTCCTGTCTACTAAGGGTTAACGATTTTTTCGAATGATATTTGAGATAATTATAGTCTAATAAAATTTAAGTGATATTTTTCCGAAAATTATGAAAGGGGTTATTCTGGAAATTTCGTAGTGGGTCTTTTTTTGGCCAAAAGTGTAAAAATTAATTATATTTAATTACAGTTACATAAAATAATTATTTTTATTAAGTGAAGATTTTTTTATTTATTTAAAGGCTTTACAATCTTGTAGTAACAATTAATATTAAGTTCTATGGGTCTTTTTTGTCCCATGGCCACTAAGGGTTAAATATTTTTTAGATACAAGTAAAGATAATTATTGCCTAATCAAATTTAAATAATATTTTTTTGAAAATTATGCAAACTTTAGTAGAAACATTAAAATTTTGTTAAATTATTGACAAAATAAGCAATTTTTATAAAATGTCCTTGAAAGGAGTAGCTTCAAACACAAACACGAATAATGATTTTTTAAATTTAGTATTTTTTGTTTAATAACAACTATTAATAGTAAACGACATCTCCAAATTACGCATTTTAAAAAATCTTTAAAATTAAAAGAAATACGTTTTTGCATTTTTATAAAATTCGTGGTTCATTTTGGATTCCTGGCTAAAGTTGGTAAACGATATCTGATGAAGTCAGAATTCCATATCTCAATAGTTTTGAGTATATTAAATATATAAAGGAAATAAAAATTATTCTTTTTTGAAAACATAGAATTTTTTGAATTTTTAATATTACGCCCTGAAAACAACTGGATTGAAAAGTATATTTTGGTGGTTACAACCAATAAAGTAGGTTAGTACAATCATATTCAAATGTGATTTTCGAATATTTTGGCCGTTGCATCTGACATTCAGTTTTATTTACCCAATGTCATTGTGAAAACCAATTATCAGTTGGCCTACCGATTTCAGTCGGAATAATCGAATTTTAGTTGGGAAAATTATTAAATTTTTCTTTGAGTGTAATAAAACTTGTTCAGAAATGTTAAATTTTCCCCCGACTCGTAATTCGGGTTAACGTTTTCAAAAACAAAAAATTTATTTCTTCGATTTTGTACCATTTGGTGTGCAATGAACAGAAATCGACAAATCGTTATTTTAAGGGATATCCACACAAAGTTTGGTAAAAAAAGGGTTAATTTTTTCAGTTTTTCATAAAATGTTATGAAATAATTTATTTCATTAATACAAAGTACACTAAGAATACTATGTAGGTAAAGACCAATGCAAATATAGTTAAAACCAAATGAAATTTGACTTAAAAAAAGAACGACTTACATGTCGGCAAATTCGGCGCTACGAAATAACCCCCAATGAAATAACCCCCAGCGGCCAAAAATGAAATAACCCCCAAAAAAATTGTGTAAAATTGTTTGGGGGTTTTTTCATTTTTTTTGGGGACTATTTCATCTTACGGTTTGGAGATTATTTCATTATGAAGCAACCCCCAATGAAATAAAGCCCAAAATTTAAATTCTTTGGAGATTATTTCATATGCAATTATTTTGGGGGTTATTTCATATTTTTTGGGGGATATTTCATTTTGCTAAAAGTGAAATTTTTTTAATATTTGTTAGTTTTTCTGCGTGGCGGCCTGCGGCTGCTCTTAGGGGTTTTCTCCTCCATGGGACGCGGCAGGTGGCTTCGCTGAATAAAGTTTCCCTGCGCGCGTCACACTAGGGAAGATAATGAGGCGCGCGCAGGAAAACTGTATTCAGCGAAGCCACCTGCCGCGTCCTATGGAGGAGAAAACCCCCTAAGATCGGCCGCAGGCCGCCACGCAGAAAAACTGAACAGTGTAACAAAAGAATCAAAAATATGAAAACAAAAATTAAAAAAAATTTGGGACATATTTCATTTCTTTGGAGCTTATTTCATTGGGGGTTATTTCATTTCTTCCTTTGGGAGTTATTTCATTACGAAACACCCCCAAATTTTGGGTGTTATTTCATTTTCACCTTTGGGGAATATTTCATTTCTTTTGGGTATTATTTTATTTTTTTTTGTTGGGACTTATTTCATTTTTTTTGGGATTTATTTCATTGGGGGTTATTTCATTTTGTCGTTTGGGTGTTATTTCATTGGGGGTTATTTCGTAGCGCCGGCAAATTCATCTAACATTCTCAATTGTTTTTTAATGTTCAAAAAATGAACCACAATTGTACTAAAAATTAAACACATATTTTAGTAACAAATTAACAAACATTACAACAAACGACTGTAAAAAATTAATATTAAATCATAAAACAGTCATTTGTTGTGGTTTGTTTTTTAAAATGAACTACAAGTTTAGTCAAAAATATAATTTGTTCTACAAATGACAGAAATTTTCATTAAACACAAAGAAACTGTATTACAACCCAATCAACTACATATGTTTAAAGCAGAAGTTTCCTGAAGTTTCTTAGATTTAAGATTTATTTTTTTTTTCATTGTCAACTTCATCAGTTTATTTCAAACTTTAACTAAAACTGATAAATTAACTTACTCTGTATATTGTCTGTACTCCTTTAATTAAAAGCCATATTTAGATTATAAATATATTCTACGTATTTTACGGAAAAGATTTTATGCTGATAATTTTTTATTATTTTAATTATAATTTGTATAAGAGAGATGGTTTTTGGTATCCAAAACGTTTTTGGTGTCATTTTATATGACTTCAAATAATAACATAAAAAATATTAACACTATTAGAAAATTTTAAAGAGTGTGATCGAAAAATTCACTACACACATTTTCGGTTATAACTTTTTGATGTTGAAAAATAAAATTTTTGTTTAATAAAGTTATCTTTTAACAAGTCTTCAGATTATGTATACAATATTAGTGTAATCGGGTTGTTAGTTTCCCAGCAAAACTTTGGTAATGGGTGCGATAAAGTAATGCATTACCTTGTAATGTGTACGCCTTACCTGTATCGTTATTTTCCAACAAGAAGTAATGAGTTACCGATAATTGAACACTCATGGATTACCTTGTAATGATACCTTATTACATTTTACATTACTTCAAAACATAAAATTATGACTTACCGATCATCAATTACATAATGCATGAATTATAAACGTAAAGTAATTATTAATATATATTTTTGAAAATCTATTTATAAACACATTACTTTGTGAGTTTTTGTAAGCCCGAGGGTAAGGTGTATATTTTTGATATCACATACGAAAACACGTAGCACAAGAACTCATTTACATTTTAAGCAATAAAATATTATATGTATCGATAGCTCAGTTGGTAGACTTCTCGCCTAAGTAATTGTTAAATGCTAGAAACCCCAGGTTCGAATCCCATGACCACGTTATTTATTTAATTAAAAAAAATTATTTATTTAATTAAAAAAAAAATATGTAAAAAAAAATTTTTATTTATTTTTTTTTATGAAAATCTATTTATAGACACATTACTTTTTCCACCATGTAAACATAAAAGTAACCACTTACTTTGCCCCCTACAAGGTAATGAGTCCACCCATTACTTTTAGGCTCATCGCCTGTAAAATTCATCAGTGAAGTAACGTGTAAAATAATGCATGGAGCCTTATGGCGATACATTACTTTATCCATGATTTGGTAATGTGTGGTTTTGCTGGTTGTTTAAAAATAAAAAAAAAGTAAATTTTTTTTTTTCAATTTCTCACAAAAAACAATTTGCTGTATTGTCCGGATTAAGATTCTTTTTAAATTATTGATGAAGGCTACAAAGCAAGTTCTCTTCCTAAATAATAAATTTATAAGAAAAAAAGTTATTTTTTAAAGATAAAACAATTATAAGTGAAATTGTGTGTGGGCAATTTTTTCGATCTCACTCCTTATACACTTTTATATGAACAAAAATCTAATATAATAAAAACTAGTTTTCCAATAACTACACGGTGCTACAAAAAAAATTGCAATCACTTTTAAAGCGACCTAGTGTAGGTGGTAAGTCTAGCTGAGTGTAAAACCGGGTTCAGAAGTTGCAATATACCCTCAAATTTTCGAGGTAACGGTAAGTAAGTAATTTATACGACTGCCCCATTTAAACTTTTGTAACTCAGTAACATTTTATCCGATTATTAATTTGTAAAAGTTATTTAAAAGAAAATTGCATCCCCGATATACAGTATCACATATAACTAAACATCACATCCCATCTGATCCGTCAACTGGCATACATAAGCGGATCTCATGGTATTTTATGGGATCTAATCTAATGTAGTATGATCCGAAAAATATTTCTATCAAATATAGTCACAAAATGCATAACTTGATACAATTTTATCTACTAAGTTTTTTATATAAAAAAAAAATAAAATGTTTTAAAGATCAATACTTTTAATTTTATTCCAATTAAGTACTACTTGTAATTCATTTATAAAACATATAAATATTAATTTAAAAAAAAAAACAATGTTAAATCTAAAATGTTATTCCCATTTCGAAAAAAAAAAATAGAAACTTTTATTTGGGTTAAAATGCCCACAACCGGTAACTTCAATCGCTCGTGGGGGAATGAAGATAGACTTCAAAATATTTTCTCATATACAGCTCTTGAATATGCACCGAATGAGTGGTATTTCTTCAACCCTGTTGGTGCCCTATTCGGGACACCCTAATACATATATAATAATCAAAATGTTAAATTTTTTGGAAACTTTTTCATTTTCTACGAGGTTTTTTTTTAATCTTATTTGATTAATTTTTTGTACACACATACTCCATGGATCCCATAACACATCCCCATATGCAGTTATTTAAATTTTCTAAAAAATGATAAATTACCGGAAAGTAAGTAATTTGAAAGAGCTCTGTACACACAAATAAAAAAGTTAGTAAAGTCAGCAAAAAATTTTGCTGAGTCCGCCAAATTTTAGTCAGAAGGGTGCTTGCAAAAAAATTGCTAACGTCAGCAAAATCTTTTGCAGAAAATCAGCGAGCTGATTTTTAGCAACAAAATTAGTAGATTCAGTAAAAGTTTTGCTAACACTTAGTAGATTAGAAATTAAAAAACCCTTGCTAAAAATTAATAAAATTTTTGCTGAGTATTAGGAGACTGAAAAAAACTCAAAAAATTTTGTAGAAAAATTACACTTTAGTTAATTTATTTGCTAAAAATCATAAAACATATTTTTGTGATTCTTTTTAAAATAATTTACAATACGTTACAAAATATATAAATGTTCGTACTCCCAAATTGACGATATGAATGTCATACCTAAAAATAATAGAAATAGTTATATATAACATAAACGAAATTATCTTTGAACTACTTACATCAATTATTGTCTAAATGATACAATATTTTAAAGGAATGCAAATGCCGCAGAGAATTATAGAAACGAAACGAAAAAAATAACAAAATATAACATACACAACCCTTTTTTGCAATAAGAAAAAGGAAACAGAAAAATTTACCTAAGATGTATGTCTTTGTCTTTCCTTTAGTCTGTCTATCTATTGCATATTTGTTTGCAATTTGACCACACAAGATTATTAATATATATAAACATTTAGTTTACAATGACACATTTAATCTTTATTAAATTTATATTTTATTTTGTCTTTTATTTAATTAATAGACAATTACACAAGCCGGTGACGACGCAAAATTTAAGTTGTTTTAATTCACAATTTTGTTTTATGTATGAACAGATAGAAAAATCTTCCATGGATGATTTTTTTATATTATGTATAATTTTCCTCGTCACTACTACATCGTGACATTCCGCGACATCTAATTCATTCTGAGTATATCTTTCAGTCTGGTTGCCGTTCACACTATTGATGTGCTAATCAACAAAATTTTTTTAGCAAACTAAATTAGTAAAACATTAGTAAAATATTAGTTGAAAACAGTTAAGTGCTGAATAAGTATAACTAAAATTTTAGTTTAAAACATAATTTTAGAAAAAAATTTAATTTACAAGGTGTTTTACTAACTTTTCTACTAACTTATTTTTTTGAGTGTATTTGAAAGTTGTTATCGGATTTCTTTGATTCAAAAGCACTCAATTTACAAGGTTTTCTACTCTTGTGTATATTAAAAATAAATGCATTTTTTATGAAATTTTTAGATGCATATTCGAAATTGTTCACCCCCTTCAAAATTTGTTTAACATTGATACATCGAAAATGTAACATTTTTTATGTAAAATTAAATTTCGCATTTTCTTCTAATCAGATATCATCAAATTTTCTCAATTTTTTAAAAAAAACCTTATATATTATTTTACACATTACAAGATAGTGTACACATTACATAATAATGCATTACTTAATCGCACGCATTACCTAAGTTTTACTGAGTAATAAGGTCATTTCTACATAAAATTTAATAAAATTAAAATTAATATTTTTAAATAATATTCAATCTAAAACTTAAAGTTTTAAATGGAAAGTTTTTTATAACTCTTTACCTGAAAGTGAGGAGTAACATATTACAGTGATAAGTAGTTACCTCAATGAACGTGCCCTTGTTAAAATAATAGGGTTTGTAATAGAAAAGTAACATTTTACATTTTCATTACAACAAGTTTATTTTTTCACCCAACATTTTAATTTAATACTCAGTATAAAGTTTATTTTTCGACCCAAAACTTTAATTTAATACTAAATACTAAAAATTTAAATGAAAAAAAAAGATCATAATACATTTGTACTGGAGGTGTTACCAGAATGGTCATGCCCTTGTTAAAATAATAGAGTTTGTAATAGAAAAGTAATCATTTTCTTATTTCCAAACTTTTTACCGGGTAATAGAAAGTTTAGCGGGGATACTCAGCTAGACTTATAACCAGGGATGGTAGGCAGTAACTTAAAATACTGTTAAAATTCCGGTATTGATTCAAACCCCTTTCAACTTACTATCGTTATCCCTAAACTACCGTTACCGAAATAATTGAAATACCGTTATCCGTAAAATGCCGTTGCCGATATAATTAAAATACTAATATCTTTAGAATAACGTTACCGATATAACTAAATACAGTTTTCGCTAAAATACCGTTACCAAAATAATTGAAATAGCGTTATCCTTAAAATACCGTAACTGAAATATACGAACATAAACTAACTAGTCATTAGAATTCGGACATAATGGAGCATTGACATAACCTGAATAACTTAGATAACGTTATCTTTAAAATACCGTTATCGAAATAACTAAAAAACCGTTACCCCTAAAATAACGTTACCGAAAAAAAGCAAATAGCGTTACCGCTAATGTACCGATACCAAAATAAATAAAATACAGTTAACGCTAAAAACCGTCCCCGAAATAACTGAAATATCGTTACCGCTAAAATACCGTTACCGAACTAAACGAATAGGCACCATCCATGCTTACAACCTACACTAGTTCATTAGACCAGTGATTTTCTGTGTAAACAGTGCTAATTAAATAAATAACAAATTGACCGAATGTCAAATAAAAATTATATATAAGTCGTTTAAACCACTTTGTAAACCAAAAAAAAAAAAAAAAATGTTTTCAATAAAAATTCCTTATCATATCTTGATTAAATAGAAAATAGGCGGAGTTAAGACAAGAAATAATTTATTTCTAAAAAAAATATATATATATATATGTATATATAAAAATACATAATAAAGAAATATCTTGAAACTATAAAAAAATAAAATTTAAATAAAAATGCAATTGAAATGCCATCAAGAAGAAAAGATAAATATTTACACACTTTGCTTTTGTCAAATAATTGATCTGTTGACAAAACTACAAATTTGTTCAACATCATTAAAAGACAAAAATACAAAAAACGACTTTAAAAGAAAATTTTATTTTTACATTTTTGTTGTTGCTACAATACAAAGAGAGAGACCCACAATTTTATTGACCATTACCAAATCAATTAAGGGGGTAATTTAAGTTTCCATTAATACGAACATTTTAAACAATCAAAACAAAAAAATCATTATATATATAGTTATCTAACGCATTTCATTAGCTGGAACAACCCTATGGCCGCAGCTATATCATGTTGATTAGGATGTCCCTTAATAAACGCTTTGTTGATTTTCGTTCTTACACCCACCCCTCGTTTTATTTTCATTCCAACTGGAGGAATTCAATTTTTTTTTTTAATTTTAACCCACCCAAATTTCGGTCGATTTTTGTTACAAATTCACAAATTTCGAAATTTTGAAACTTTTTTACTTTTTTTATTTATTCATTTAACATGGTCAAAATCAGTGGCGTACCCAGGGGGGCCCTGGGGGCCACTGATATTTTCGATTTTTGTGAAATATGTAAATTCGAATTTATTCTGGGTGTCGCAATTTGCAATAAAATTTTAAATATCACGCACAATTTGTCCAAATTCTTGCAGTCTGTCAATTAAGATATTATTAAGGCGTACGATCACATCCATGTAGTAATTGACATGTTAAGCATAATGCGAACAAATGCCGAAGAAGAATTCTTTTAATTTACACTGAGACCATTAATATGGTTACGGCGTATGGTATTGAGCCACAACTACCAAGACGCGTTGGAACACAGAATTACCGATCAAATTTACAAGCAGCTGACCCAAAGGATTACTATAGAGCAGTGTTGTTAATTCCCATTTAGAAGAAGTTATAACAAGTATGAAAGATAGATTTACTGGGCATGAAAGTGTTGTTAAAAATTTATATAACATTGTACCAAGTCAAGTCGTTAATGCCCCATCAAAAGAATTTAATAACATTATAGAATTTTTAAAATTGATTTAAAAGATCAAACTAATGTTATATTAACTTAAATTGATCGATGGAAACACTACTGGAAAAATAAAACAGAAAGACCATCAATCCGCTAGATGCTATTCAAGATTGCAACAAGGAGCTTTTTCCAAACGTTTACATATTTTTACATTTACTGATAGTAAATCCTGTTACAACTGCATCCGCGGAGAGAAGTTTTTCCACCCTAAAAAGAGTGAAAACATATTTAAGGAATTCTATGGGTGCAGCTAGACTTGGTGCTCTAGCTCTTGCATCACCCTACAAGAAATGGATGACCGAAACTAACACATGCAAATCTTGCATCTTCCCTTTAACTTATGAATTTATAAGTTAGAGGGAGATGCAAAATCACACGTACACAAAGTTTCCATCACTTTTTTCATATTGCCCTTAAGAAAATGATATAAACTTTGTTCTACGCATTGATGGATATTTCCATCAGCAGTGTCGGTCATTTGCTGGGCATTGTATCGAGAAAAGGTTGAAACTGACAAAATCATTGACACTTTTATGAAAAAAAATCGTCGAGTTAACTTTTAAGAGTTTTGTTAATAGTGTATAAAGATATCAACTAATATGATAGCTCACTTTAAAAATCAAAATAAAGTTATTTAATTGATACGTAAATTTGTTTAATATTTCAAAAAAAAAAACTTGTTTGTAGATATAAAAAAAATAAAATAACAAAGACATGTCAAAACATAAAGATTTTGCTTCAAAATTGCTATCATAACTGGGTATAATGTCAATAGTAACTTTCCCATCCAAAATTTATTTAACAGACACAAAATATTAAATATAGGCTCTCGTATGTAAAAAATTAAAGGGTCCGCCAAATAACTTTTTTTTTTTGAAAATGCTATAAAAAAAAACTACTGAATATTTTCTCAAATTTCTTTTTTTATTTAAAAGTACAATCCTTCCGGTTAGTAATGGAAAATAATTTCATTCAAATGGCTGCCTCGGCTGCCCATGCAGTAGCCTACACGATCTGTCCAATTTTAAGCACATTATCGATTGTGTGCAGCTGTATTTCACCAATGGCTTCACGAACATTGTCCTTTAAAGCGTCAATTGTCTCTTTGACAGCACCCCACAAATAATAGTCCAACGGTGTCAAATCGCAGCTCTGAGCTACGGAGATGACGGTGCTTCTCTTCTCTTCAATTTTCGCACACATTCTGCAACATTACCATGATTTT
>CM037854.1:64799238-64820419 GCA_021234595.1 Delia radicum | reverse complement strand
AAAATTCATTTACTTTGGTATGAAAACTTTCATCAACGAAAACTAGATTCATTTGTACACACGGTTTAAGTACTTCAAGAAAACAACCATTTTGATACCCATATTGGCAATATAGTGCAGCCAGAGTTGCCACATTTTTGAATTTTTTGACATATAGAAGAAAAGGATCTTCGGGAAAAGTAGCATAAAAACCAAATTATATCAAATATCGGAAAAAGCTTAGACACGCCCTCAATTAAATTAAATAAAATTGATTAATTGATTTTTTTAATGTTTTCATAAAATTTCATTCATTTTTGCCTTAGGAATTTTTTCTACAGTTGTTATTTAAAGATACGAGGGGTAAATAAGGGTTAAAAAAATATTGCTGTTCAAATTTCATATCTTTTAGCTTTTTTAAGTTTTAAAAAAATAAAAATGTTAATATAAGAATCGCGAGTTTTTTTAAATTCTAAAAGCGGGGATTGACTATATTGCTCCATAGATTCGTTCGTTCAGAATTTTAAGAAAATCGTAACAATAGAACAGATTTGTGGTGATTTCTCATGGCATTAGACAGCATTGGCAATATCTGACTGGATAGCACTCAAAAAAAAAAAGACTTTTGCAAAGTGGCATAGCGTTTTATGCCTGTTGTCTTCCAGTGTACAGAGTACCAAATTTATTGAAAAAACTGGCAAAACGTTTCTTTTTTTGATATACAATTTAACGTTTTTAATTTTTCTCTCATCTAAATTGGGTTATTCCTATTTGTTTTGCATTGGTTATTTATTATATTCTAAGTAAATACACAGTAAAAACGATCTTGCTAAACATTTTTAATTTTTTACATTTTCTTTAAAACTGTAAATTTATGCGAAAATCTAAATCATCTAAATATATCTATTATAATATTTTATTTTTTTATACATATGATTAAAAAATATTACTTCGCCCAACGTGGGGCTCGAACCCACGACCCTGAGATTAAGAGTCTCATGCTCTACCGACTGAGCTAGCCGGGCATGTAGCATTGCGCCAGCTAACAAGCAAATATAAATGAAATGGTACAAATAATGAATAAGCATAAAAGTATACATTCATACATTTAAAGAAATCACGAAAACAACAACCACTTTTTAAGAAATCTTAAAATAGAACAGTAACAAAAACAACATAAGAATAAAAAAATTTGGTTGTTATAAAGAACGTTTATGTATGTAGAAGAGAACGTGTTATAATCGCCTGGTATGATCGATGAGTAAATCTTATCGCAGCATAAACACAACATGAATATTTAAGTGAATTATTTTTAGACACATGCTTTTAATTGGAATACGAAAAAACATTCAAAGAATTTTAATTAAAATGTAAATAAATATTTATAGATTTTTTTATAATATTTATGATAAAATATTTAGAAATAATTTGAGCTTTTCAAAAAGAATTAACATTTTTTGGTATGTAAAATAAAATTTCTATGTAAAGACTATTTTTTTAATATATAAGAAAAAAGTAAATAAAATTTTATTGAATCTATGAAGAATTATTAAAAAAAAAATACTCGCCCAACGTGGGGCTCGAAACCCACGACCCTGAGATTAAGAGTCTCATGCTCTACCGACTGAGCTAGCCGGGCATATTGCTATTCGGTGTCATACAATATTTATTTCATAATTAGGAAGTATTTAATTCGCAAATAGTTAAGAATTTTAATAAATTAAATTTATACAAAATAATAATAATAAAAAAAATTAAACAAAATTTATATTTTTATATGTCATTTAATTTATAAAAATGTTCTAATATTTTAGAAAAAAATTAAAATCTGATTTTAATTTTAAGGTTAAAAAAGCTTTAAGGTTAAAAGAGCTCATTATTTTGAAACGAATTTAATTCAAATTTGACCTTTCTGGGTTTTCCATAAGTAAATAAATGTACTAAACCAGTTGGGAGCTCTTCTGAGTACTTGCAAGTACTTTTTGTACCTAATGATGCAGGCCGACAAATTTTCGACTCTAGAACAAAACCATTTTTTTCTAAAGGTATAAGGTACGCTGAATTCAATTCTGGTCTCAGACACTCCGACATCAGGCGTTCGAGTTATATTAACAGGAAAAGGCTCGATTTTGATAAAAAAAAAATACTCCGATTTTTCTTCTTCCGGAATATATATTGTTTCTAATACTTAATATAATAATGGATGGTCGAAAAATTATTTTAACCCTCAAACCGGCCTAAGCTTTTTTCCAATGAAATTTATACCACGTGTTCGCCACGAAAAATAAACAATATGTTTTTCTACCACATTTTTTTTTTGGTGCATGCTTTAGGTGATATGGGCCAAAATAGGTTCATAGCAACTCTCAAAAGCTAATCCAAAAAAATATGTTTGGTAGTAAAATATTCCGCTTACCTAGATAAAACTACAATCCAAAAATTACGCTTTTTTACTCAAGAATTTATAATGACTTTCGTTTTTCTAAAAACGCGAAAATGAGCGAAAACGAACCTTAGCTTCAATATGTATTGATCATACTTTAAGGTTTTGGTACAGCTACTAAATACAATCTATCCGCCAATTTTCATAAAAATACTTTCATGCTTCCTTTCAAGGTATCCTATTGAAATCCTGTATGCCCTTGAACCAAAATAAGACGTATTTTTAAATCGTAAAACTTCAATCTTACGTTGAGCTTACCCTCAGCGGTTTTTAGTCAACATAAATATGTTTTTAAGATTTTTGAAAATTGTGTTCATTTTAGAATATTTATTTTATGAAATTTTAACTTGAACACTTTATCGATTCGAATTCGTGCACTGCACATAATAAATTACTTCAAAATTATAAATTAATAAACCATTTCTTTAAAATTTTTTAGCGACAGTTGGAATATTCTAATTGAAATTACGATTTTTCATCATTTATCATTTTACTTAAAATTTTCTCAATAAAATGTTCAATAGTGAGTAAACTCATGTAGTGAGTAAACTAGTTCATATGAATGTTTGATGTTTGGCATGGGATTGTTACCGCTTTCAGAACGTGTTCTGATGATAGAAACCTAGAAAATTCCCGAAATAGATCTATCAACACATTCCTGAAAGGGTCATATAGAGCAAAATTAACAATATAAAATACTTTGTTCAATTGACACATAAATTAACCACTGACGAGCCCCAGGAGGGGGACGAAACTGCGGCAGTCTGGTGTATCCCTTGTGTCCGTAAAATTTTTCAATAAAAATGTTTTCTTCTTCTTCTTCCTGTAAAGAGACTAACTAAAGGGTCAAATAATTAATTTGAAAAATTTGTAAAATTTGATATGCCACTAGATCAAATTTGATTCGACGAGATGAAATTTGTATTTAAAATACATCAAATTGTAGCGAATTCGATGCAATTGTATCGAATTAGATATTAGAAACCACTGAACTTAATAAAATTTTAAAAGAAATCCTTATGAGTTCGACTAAAAGTTCTATACAATCGGTCTTTAAAATGGTTTTATAAAACTTATCAGATACAACCCTTTTTATATGTTTCAAAATCTTTCCTGTCGTATACATACATTTGCCCATATAAAAATATGTCTTTGGGTATATGGAGTCACATGTACTTCCTTAAATTTTCATATATGAGCCCTTTTTGCACATAAGGAATTCCATATTTGCTCATATATGGCCTTCTTTTGCGAATATGAAATAACATATACTTTCATATATGTTCATATATGAGCACCTTTTGCAAATGCGAAATCAGATATAGCTGCATATATGATCATATACGAGTTGGATATATGAAATCACATATCCTTCCATATATGCACATATATGAAACATATATCCATATTTGTGCATATAGTAAAAGTTATATTAACATATTTGAGCTATTTTAACCGGGTAGCGAGATTGAAAAATATAAATTTTGAACTTATTTTAAAATTATTTAGTTAAAAAGTTTAAAATAATTATCTGACACATGATAAAATATGCCCGGCTAGCTCAGTCGGTAGAGCATGAGACTCTTAATCTCAGGGTCGTGGGTTCGAGCCCCACGTTGGGCGAATATGTTATTTTTATAATTTGTGATATGTTATACACAGTTTTTAACTTATTTAAACATTTTTTAAAGATTATTAAATCAGTAAGATTAATTTTTAGCAGGCACCAGATTTTAATACTTTTAAAACACTTTATCTGTGTTCCTCAAAAAAAAAAAAAACACTTGTGTACAAATAAATTTATTTTCCTAAATAGATTTTTTGTTCTCATCAAATTTTAAAATTTTTTGTTTTTTTTCAGAAAAAAAATTTTAAAATATCAATACTGTGATATTTTCCACAAAGTAGAAACTTATTTTCGTCTTTGATGAAATATTTTGAACAAACCCAGCTAAAATAGTGAGGAAACACTACAACTGTTGAATGGGAAGTTGTTAAAATTTGGGTTTTTCTTCAGTGAATCTAGCATTGGCTTGTCATAGAAAGGGAGTTGTTCCTTTTAATAACAATCAATGTAAATTCAAACCAATGAAAAGGATGTTATTTTTCACTTGTTTTTATTTATTTTTTAATTAAAACTAATCTTGTGAATGGCGTGGGGATTGAACACACAAACTTGGTCAAGCCGAGCAGACGCTCTACCCCTAAGCTATCGCTTAATAAACATGATAGTTGACTTTTATCAGACTTATTATTGTTTGATGATATACTATAAACAAAACAATGCATGCATGTATAAATTTGTTTTTAAATAAATTTATTTTATTTAGTACGAATTTTTCAATATAGATTTTTTTCTATAGCTTTGATATATGCTTTTTTCAAGCAAACGGATTTTCTCTAAATGTATTAAAAAATTGCTTTAATAAAAATGAATTAAATATTTAATAAAAAAAAATGTATTTAAAAAAGAAAAAAAAAAAAATTGTTAAAATTTTTCCAAAATTTCTATATATAATACACGGAATTAACTTTCTAAGTTTATTTAATATATAAATGTTAAAATCATTTTGTAAAAATGTAATATTTGAAGAATAATTTTTCTGTTTAAATTTTTTTTAATATTTTCATAAAATTTCAAAATAAATTAAATGAAACTACAAAAAAAAATAGTTAAAAATGTCAAATATTTAAAAAAAAAAGTTTTATTTTACCAAAAATAAATAAATAATTGCATAAAAAATCAAAAAAAATGCAATTGACGGTACCGGGATTTGAACCCGGAACCATATGATTGCTAGGCCAGCATGCTTCCACGCTTCCCACGATATATTAACATCTTGTCACCCGTGAAAAGGATCTTCTAATTTTTATTAGTGAAACAAGTGATTCATTTAGAAGTTGTTCCCTTTATTTTTGCAAGGAAGTAAAACAAAAAATTATAACAATAATATATTGGGAAAATTCTTAAAATCATGTCTTACACATTTTTTTTAATAATTTAATAAGGAAGTTCAGTGACATGAATGCCACTAATAGCAGAAATTCGAATTTCACTTATAAATTGCAAAACAATGGTGGAATGCTTTCTGGTAGAACAAATATACTACAACACTTGATTTAAAATTTACGAGGGCGGATCAATAAGTCCGTGACTTTTCGAACTTCCCTCGTAGTTATATGAAATGCAACACTGCTCTTATCAAGTACCACCTGTTAAAAGACTACTGTGAAGTTTTGAGCAAGTTCTGTCATTTACTTTGCTCGTGAATTTTTTTTAAAAATGGAAAAAAAGTAAAATTCGAGTGCTCATTAACCATTATTTTATGCAACAAAAAAACCGTTAATCAATGGTCAGTTGGGTTTAAGAAAGCTGTCTACAAGATGCACATCTGCGTTTGCTCTCAATTGACCATAAACGTAATCGTGTGACAACTTCAAAGGATTTCGGTGTTTTGTAACTGTGGATGAAACATGGATCCATTACAACACTCCGGAGACCAAGCAGCAGTCTAAACGATGGGTTTATCCGGGTGAACCGGCTCCGAAGAAGGCCAAGGTAAGTTTGTCGGCCAATAAGGAATGCACGCGGAATAGTCCACATCGATTGCCTTCAAAAGAGAAAAACAATAAACGGTGAATATTATGCCAACTTATTGAACCGATTTAACGAGGATTTAAAAAAAAAAAACGGCCCCATATGTCCAAGAAAAAAGTTCTTTTTCATCAAGATAATGCCAAAATTTCATGCATTGGGCTACGAATTGGTACCAAATGCGCCATATGACTATTTCCCATTTCCAAACCTAAAGAAATGGCTCGGTGGAAAGATATTTAGCTCCTACGATGAAATTATTGATCAAAGAAATGACTATTTTATGGAAAAAAATAATAAAAATCCTATTTTTGGAAGGGATACAAAAATTAGAGAAACGTTGGACTAAGTCAATTGAGCTAAAAGGAGATTATGTTGAAAAATAATTTTTTTTTTTTTGCAAAAAAAAAACTGTGTTTCATTCAAAAAGTCACGGACTTATTGATCCGCCCTCGTAAATTCTACAAACGGACAAATTGGAAGTTTTTTTTTTGGCATTTTTTTAAGAAAATTTAAAAAAAAAATTATTTCGAATAAAAAGTACTTAAAAAGAATTTCAAATAATGCCGGAACGGGAGAAAAAGCTATTTCAAAAGATATTTATTTTTGATAAAAACAAAAATCAAAACGTTTTTCGGTGCCTGATTTTTAGTCCATATTTATTTAATAAACTTTAATAATTTCCCAGTTAAATTCCATCTTATTTTACATAATTAATTATAACAAATATTCAAACGCTTTAATATGTTAAACAAATGTTCTTAAATATCTTAACGCATTTCTCAATATTCGAATTCCAATACGTTTAAATATTAATAAACTACAGTAGTAGTTAATTAGTTTTAAAGTCTCGCGTGAATAAATATTGATTTATTCGAAACTTACAAAGAAAGCAAGCATAGAAAAGAAAGAAACTGAAATTAAGAAAATATAATTCCATACAATTTGTTGTACACAAGATACTACTTGGAATATACTCGTACCAAAAAATTTAAGGAGTGTTAGTAATGGTGTTACTGCAGTTTTCATTCCAAAAAACATTTTTCATATAGACAAAGAAACATGCACTATAAATCAAATGCTTTTAAGGTTTTTTGTTTTAAGTGTTAAGAAAATGTCTGTAAAAAGCGATAATGTATTAAAGAAGTCGAATAAAAAAAAAGTAAAAAAAACGGAAGTTAAGGGTTTGGTCTAATAAAATGAGATTAACCGTAATTTGTATTAATATAGAAGTTTTATTTAAAAAGAAATAAAAAAAAAAAGTTGTTTAATTTTAGTACATTTTATATAAAATTGATACCCGCATATAAGGTGGGGTTATTGGTGTTACGAAGATTAAACAAGGGCAGACAAATTAATGTTTTATGTTAAATTAACACGCATTTGTTTAATCAAAATTATAAAGAAATCTATATAGTTTTTGAAAAAAAAAAAATTCAATTCGCCTAACGTGGGGTTTGAACACACAACCCTGAGATTAAGAGTCTTATACTCTACCGACTGACCTTGCTGGACATTTAATAAAAAATTTTCAATTGAAAAATGAAACAAAGGATATTTTTAATATTCGATTTTATATTTAACCCTTTGATGATTAATGGTTGATATTTGTCCTATTCTTACTTTTAGCTATTTTAGGAAATCCTGCAAGACCATTTTAACAATGTTTTACTAGATACTAGCGAATGTAGCGCTTTAGGGATACCTATAAATTGTATGCCAATAGTCGTCCCAAAGCCTTATAAGGTTTACCAAAGTTACGAATTGTAATGTTTATTTTTTTTGATTAAATAAAATAAAAATGAATGTAATACATTGTTCCGCTCAAAAACAACATTTGTTGAAAGTAGAAATAAAAAAAAAACAAATTTTAGCGATATTTTCGCCCAAAAAGCACCAACAATCTTTTACCTCCATATAAATATTTTCATTCTAAACATATAAAATGTGCATACTATTCTGAAAAATCGTTTTATACAAAAGCGAGTTATGTTAAAAAAATGTTTGATTTGTATATATTTTTCCCACAACCGCTTCTAAAGTTGCCACATTTTCGTGCACGTCTCCAATTATTAAGTCTCTTCCAATCCTCGCTTTAAATGTAGACATGGCACCAAAAAATTTAAAAATTCGATTTTTGGATATTTTTTTGGGGGAATTGTGGGATTGCTTACAGCAAATCATAAATTTTGACATACATTTCATATTGCTCACATAATAAAGGGTCCGCCAAATAACTTTTTTTTTTGAACTCCTGAACCAATTGGACTTTGTATGGCGTCATACCAAGGTCTTTATGCTAAATTCGTCTCAATTATGTGTCCGAAATGTTCAATTGTTGAGAACGACGGGGAATTTATGTTGATGGCGCTTCACGCACAATTTCTGCCACAGCAGCAATATTCTCGGGTGTACGCACTGTTTTTGGCTTTTCACGCTTTGGTTTATCGATGAGGATGCCAGTTTCTTTCACTTTTTGCACAAGATAACGAACATACGGACCATATTCGTTCAGCGGAAGGATAAAACTAATTATCTGTCAAATCAGACATGAGCTAAGTGTTACCATTCACGAAATAAGCACTAATTTAAAAAAACGTTAGATGGCGGACCCTTTAGTATATTTCAGTCCAAAAAATCATTGGATTGTGTATATTAATAATAAAAAATATTTTATTGAATAGTGAAAATTCAAATTTTACCAAAAACCGATATTTGTACATTTCTAATTGGATCATCCAAGTTTTTGTTCTACCAAGAGTGCTAAATGCTGTTCTTTTTAAAAACACCGTAATCTGCAGTTAATTTTCTTTCCCATGATAGCAAACACTTATATGATATATTTATAGCTTATTAACAGGAAATCTGTAAAAGTTACCCCCTATGAAAATATTTCTTATTACACTGTACCTAGAGTTGTCAATTAATCGCCTTTCAGCTTTGTTCGAATAATTCAAATAATTGTTTTCGCTCGTTCGATCAAACGATTAAATTTCAAAAAATCTTCGATTAATCGATGAGAATAACGAATAAAAAAAATTATTTTTAAATAATATTTTTATTAACAACAAAATAAACAATTCATACAGACATACCATCTTCAGCCAAACTTCTGCATACAATTTCTTCTATAGAACTGCCGCTGTCTTTCTTAATGTATTTTGCCATTGGACCAATTTCGGCATTTTTGATGTCGTTGGATTCTCTTCCACTATATCGTTTTCAATGGTAATATTGTGGCTCTTACGCAAATAGTAAAGAAGTGAGGATGTTGTAGATCCAACAATTTTGTATACTTTAGGACACTTGGTGCATGTGACTTTATTTTTTTCATTTTTGTTCTTGGCGAAATATTTCCAAACCGAGCTCATTCTGAAAAATAATTATATAACTTAAATAAATTACAATACAATAACAACATTTTATACTTACATTGGTATGATTTATATAAATCGATTATTTTTTTAGCTTTTTGTCTTATACCCGAGAGTGAAAAATTCCCTTTCTTGAAATTTTTTTAACGTTTGATTTAAAAACAAAACATCTGATACAATTGTTTGTCAAAGATGTGTTTAAACATAGTGATTAATTACAATCAGGGTTATGGCACATTTTGTATAAAATCTTTAAAAATTTATGAGAATAAATCAAATTAAAAGGTGTTATTTAATTGATTTTGTAATAAAAAAAAATGTTCGATTAATTGACGTTAATTAATCGATTTATTCGTTATTCGAAAATCGTCATTTTTAAATTATTCGAACAAGAGTTTGGTTTTGTTTGATCGATTAATCGAATTATTCTTAATCGACTGACAACTCTAACTGTACCACACAAAAAAAAATTACAAGGTCCGACCTATAAATTTTGATAGAAGAGACAAAAAAAAAAGACATGTGTATAGGCGTTTTGAATGTTTACATCTGGGTTTCATTTTAGGGGGAGGTAAAGTTTCCCCCAAATGCGAATTTTGTATTGTCAATCGGCATAGAAAATCGAGTAAAGCTTACGTATAAAGTATATGGTGTGTTCAGCAAATTTATGTAAAATGTTACGGAAAATATTTTTGTAGAATATGTTAATCCTCTAACTCCTCAACGCAGGGGTCTTTTTGTCCTTCTTTTAAAAAAGAGCAAAAAACACCATTAAAACAGGGATTTAAGGGGTTAAAATGTTCCGCAAAAATATTCGCCGTGAAATTTTACTATAAATCCCTGAATACACAAAAATCAAACATTTTTGTAGAATATGTTAACCCTCTAACTTCTCAAGGTAAGGGTCTTTTTTGTCTTTCTTTTAAAAAAGAGCAAAAAACACAATTAAACAGGGATTTAAGGGGTTAAAATATTCCGCAAAAATATTCGCCATGAAATTTTACTACAAGTCCCTGAATACACAAAAATCAAACATTTTTGTAGAATATGTTAACCCTCTAACTTCTGACGAACAAAAAACACCATTAAAACAGGGATTTAAGGGGTTAAAATGTTCCGCAAAAATATTCGCCGTGAAATTTTACTATAAGTTCAGCGAAAGCAGTTTAAACAAACTTGTTTAAACAAGTTTGTAGTCGAAAGGTACCGAGTTCGATCTCGGTTCCAGGCATAAATCAATAAAAAAATAGGGTCAATAAAAACAAGCTTTGCATTGCAAAAGTATTTTTTTAAAACGAGAAATTTTATAATTATTTCGCGTATTGCGGATTCAAAAATTCTTTAAAAAAATGTTCAATTATTTTTTTTAAATGTTGACGTGTTTTTATCACAAAAAAAAACAATTTTTTACACTGGCTGAAAACGAAAAATTGCTGTTGCGAACCAAATGAATTCAAAAAAAAATACGAATATTTTTCCCATAATAAGCTCTACATAACGAAATTTCTAAGACTATTTTCGACAAAAAGTAAGACAAATTTTTTTGATCAAACCGTACCATTTTTAAAATATTAAATCGCGTATCGGGACCAAAAGAACCCTCCAAAATATCTTTAATTATTTTTCCCGTATTCAGCTCTTTAATATTCATAGCTTGAGTGCTATTACTTAATTTTTTTTTTCTAACGGGACATCCTAATGTACGGTTTACTATGGCAACCATAGTTTTTAAGTATTGTCTACCTAACCCAGTCCATTGTTTTTCTCAATCAAAAAAGTTTCAATCAATTAAATTGTCAGCTTCAACAGGTGACGAAAACGTTTAAATTACTCATATATCGTTATAATTTTATACTCTCTTAATAAGTTTTAATTAACGCTTTCGCTATATATTTTGTTTGGTTGCACATTTTTTTGGGAAGATTTGCGGAATTATAGACCTAAGGCAAATACATATATATTTTTTTTGTTTGTTGCTTAATCGCTCCCCCTAGCGTGAAATTCTAACTTAAAATCTAAACTTTAAAACGATGCCGGTCTTAAATGGGCTAAGCATTTTTTTTATTTTTTTATTATTTCTGTTTAAAAAACTCTATACGAAGTAATAACCATTTTGAAAAGGAAAATATTAAGAATTAAAAAAAAAATGCGCTTTTAGGCCCTTTTTTAAACTTTTTTATGCACTGAGATAATTATCTGCATTAAATTAATGAATTTTTGCATTTGATCTATGAATTGTCACTGGAACGTTACATTAAATTAATGTAGTTTTTCATATGATTTAATGAAAAAATTCATATTATTTATTAGAATTAAAAGTTGTATTTATTCGACCTTTCAGTTTTAATTAAACAAAATAAAAATACTCGAGGTCGAAGCCAGTTGTAGTTAATATAAAAATTTATTTAATTCTCAATATTTCGACATTCATCGAAAGTCATAATCAGGAGAAGTACACTACAGGATATTATATAGGTAAAGATAACAGCAAGTTGTAGTCAAAAACAAATGAAACTTCAGTTGAAGAAAGGACGACTAACATTTCATTAAATTCAACTAACATTTGTCATTTGTGTTTAAATGTTCAAAAAACTACTAACAATTGCAGTAAAAATAAACCACATATGTTAGTAAAAAATAAACAAACATTTACTTTTTTATTTTTTTTAAATAACAAAAAACAACTGTAAAAATGTAATGTAAAATCATAAAACAGTCATTTGATGTGGTTTGTTTTTTAAATAAACTACAAGGTTAGTAAAAAATTAAATTTTTTCTATAAATGACTGACATTTGCATTAAAAATAAATAAACTGTGCAGTCCAAACAACTACATAAAGCAGAAGCTCCCTCCCAACAAAAAATAGTGCTCACCCAGAAGCGCTTCCGGAACGCATTACTTAATTGCGAAGCGCTTCCAAAGCATATAAAGAAGGCATGATGTTAGTACGACATGTCCCACTTGATATGTCTCTTTTAAGCAGGTGAAAAGCGCTTCTTTCATGTACTCTTAGAAGCAATAAATGCATGCCTTCTTAGGCAAAAGGAAGCGCTTATTTGTATGTTGACAACATTAATGCTTCATGGTATGCATTCTTTATTGCTTCTTTTTATGCATTATTCATTGCTTCAAAGAAGGCATTTCGGAAAGCACTACAGAATGCCTTCCGTAATTTCTTTATAGTATGCAATTCGGTGAAAAGCTATTTTGAAGCATAAAATGGAGTTTCTGCTTACCAAATCCAGGTTATTTTTTGCTGGGCTGAGTGTATCTATAAGATTTAACAAAATAAAAACAATAGAATAACATTCAGTACAATAATTTAGAACAACATTAAGTAAAAATATCAGCAAAACCCAAATTATAACATAGAATGCAAAAATCGTTCATATATGTGCATATACACTCCGGTTCACTTATTTAAAGGCATTAAAAAATCTGTGTTCATCATCCTTTATCTTTTCCAATTTTTAACTGATTGTAGTACTTTAAAATAGAATTGGAAGCTAGACACCTTTAGATATAAAAAAATTATGCCAATAGTGGTTTTTTACCTTTACAACTTTTTTTTGAGCAATTTATTAAAAAAAGTTCACTTGAATAAAGGCACTTTATTATTTATTTATACCAACAGTTGTTGACAATTACTTTAAGGACGCCGAAAGGTATGAAAAAAAAATTTAAAGGAAGTGTTTCATTGTCGTTATCTGTGTATGAGAAAAGAAAAATCATAAGAATTGCATCTAATTCTGCCTTATCCTTATCAAAAATAAGAGCTCAAGCTGGAGTGAAAGCAAGCAAGTCAACAGTACGCAGAGTAATAAAAGCTGTATCTAAAATACCTGAAATTAAAAAAAAAAACCGCCACTTAATGCTCCGCGTAAGGAAAAGCGGCTTTAATTCGCAAGAGACTACATGGTATGAGATGTGCATCAAAGAGGTCATGGAAATGACTGGAGAACTGTAATATTTACGGATGAAAAGAAGTTTAATTTAGAAGGGCCTGATGACTACAACTATTATTTCCATGATCTGCGGAAAGAAAAGCAATTTTTGAACCGACATCACAGCCGAGAGGGTGGCGTTATGGTGTGGGGTGCTATTACGTATTATGGCACCATCGATCTTGAATTTCAAAGTGCAAAAATGACTGGTGCAAGCTATAAAACGTTATTGGAATCGGCTTTTCCGTAGTTTAGTGAACTATTTGGTCCCATATCTTGGATATTGCAGCAGGATAATGCTTCTATACAGAACGCGAGAGTAGTTAAGGAGTTCATTTCAAGCCAGAATGTAAATATTCTTGATTGGCCACCCTATTCTCCTGATCTAAAGATTATTGAAAATGTCTGGGGTTGGTTATCTCGTAAAGTCTATGAAGGAGGAAGACAATTCGATGACAAGGAGTCACTAATTCAGGCCATTAAGGATGCTTGGAATCAAATTACGTTGGAATACATTAATTCGCTTTATCTGTCAATGAAAACCCGTATATTTGAAGTTATTAAAAACAAAGGTGGTTGTACCCATTACTAAAAACTCTTTGATAAAGTAAAATTAATTAAAAAACAAGAAAAACCGTTCTTCATTAAATTTAATTGAAATGCCTTTATCCAAGTGAACCAAAAAAAATAGCTAATTTTTAAACTTTTTTTGATAAATTGCTCAAAAAAATATCGTTAGGTAAGAAACTGCTGCTGCCAGGATGTTTTTAATATCTCAAGATGTATAGCTCCCATTTTCATTTTATAGTTCTGTAATCGGTTAAAAATTGCAAAAGATACAGGGTGCTGAATATGTAATTTTTAGTGCCTTTAAATAAGTGAACCGAAGTGTATGTAAATACCTCGTATGACCGATTTTTGTATTTTATTTTGTTTAATTTATTTAAAATTTTATACGACTAATGAACAAGTTTCATTAAAAATAGTTTCAAGAAAACTATGAAACTTTTTCATGAAGTTTAAGAAATTTTTCATTCGCATTGTAAAGAAAATTTCATTGGTTTAATGAAAAAATTTTATTAAAACTCGTCCAGGGAATTATCTCTGTGAGTTTAAAGTGAAAAAATTTCAAATTTTATTAAAAATATTTAAAAAAAACACATTTATGAAATATTGTGGCTATTTTTGTGTACCGAATCGGTAATTTTTTGTAAAAAATATATCAATTTTAAATAGTGTCGTAAATTTCAACCCCTAAAAAAATACTTTTATTAGAAGTAAATATGGTAACACTAAACTGATAAATTGTTGAAATTTTTTTTTAGTAAATGATGAGTAAGATCTTAAAAAATGTTTATTAGTTCCAAATCGAAACCCTTTCACTGTCGCGGAGAGTGTTATATGGATTTAGAATATTCCAGTTCTTCTTGGTTCATATTAGCCAATATTCCCTTAAGTATATTCCAGCTTTAATCTACAACAGTTTGTAGTACGGATGTTGACTGGTGCATTATTGTTTATGGTACAACAACCACCTAAAAGTTGTTTATTTTTTTTTTTTTTGTAATTTTGTTTTGAAAATCTATAGTTTGCGTGTTATATAGAATTTATATGTGTATTTCAATGAATTTAAATTAATGTTTGTTAAAAACAAAAATACAATAACAACACAACACTATTGATTCCGCAGGTGCCGCTTTACAATTTATACAAACACATCGAATAACTCCAACTACTGTATCGAAAATAAATTAATTTGAACAAAATACCATTTTTTATTTACATACTGGTTGTGGTACAAACAATATCATCTTTCATAGCACTAAAACACAACAAAATCGATGTGCGGCAGCGGCAGCCAATGATATAGCATGATATTTACATGATATAAATAGCATTCCATGGAATAGCTCACAGTTAATAACATTCAATGCAAATGTTTTAACAAAAAAATATATCCAAATTTAATTTTGTTTGAAATATCAACACTATCATGTCCCTTGAAAATGATGTTTCGATTTTCGTTCATTTACACCGCCCAGTTTAATTACAAATGGACAAAATTCGAAATTTGTTAGTTTTTTCTGTTTAAACGTTAACCCGTGAAGAACTTTTGGCCGAAAATGGCCCATTTTTGAAAAAGTAAAATTTACACTTAAAAATTTAATGATAACGAAAATTAGTCAAATTCAAGGACATACTCCATATTTCTTTATTAGTATACTGTCCTAACAAATAATCTATAGAGTTTTTGTTTTCACATTTATTAATTGACCACTCTCAGGAATATGTCGATTGATTTTTTCGGGAATTTTCTTGGTTCCCATCATCAGAATACGTTTTGAAAGATGTGACAATCCCATGCAAACATCAAACATTCATATAAACTAGTTATCCCACTAAATGAGAACTAATATATTTTGAACTGCTCGAACAGCATTTTCCATTAAGCGATAAATATCTTGAACTTTTTTTTTTTAATTTTAAATATTTCTGCTCATTTGTTAGAGCTGACTGTTTCATTTTTATTTTTAAAAAATGTTTTTGACATTATTTTATTACATACTTAAAGGAGTATCATTAGGCAGTGGGTCTCTATCCACCTCTGTCACTCTCAATCTGCTATATTTTTATTTGTTCGTAAACTAGCACCAATCATATGGAAACATGTTGCAGAAATTTAAAAATTTAAATACTTTTTATTTATGTTTTTTAATAAAATTTTATTTAAGTTTTCCATTATTTATAATATTAACGATAAAATAGGCAATATAAAATAAAAACATATTAAAACTAAAACTGCGTGCTTTCAGCAACAATAAATTTAACAACATGTTGCAAAGATTTTTTCATTAACTTGCCCGAGTTCGGTTTTTTGTTGCGAGTATCATGGGAATTGTACTGTCTCTATTGGTACATCCTATTTGGTTTAAGGTAATTTTTAAACCATTTTGAGCTTAAATTCACGCATTTTATGTATTTTTAGATGAAAACTTACACGCTTTATGGTTATTTTACATGCATTTTTCAGAGTGTAGCATTAAAATTTAGAAGTGAGTATCTTTTCTCGCACAAACAAATGTTTTTTTTTTTATAAATGTTTCAAAAATAATGTAATTTATTTTACAAAGCTTTCGCTTTTTATATAAAAAGCTGCTACAATTTCTGTCATTTTCCAGAAAACGCGTTTCAAGTTTTTATTTTATATCTGCCGCGCTCTACCCTTTTTCTATTTATTTGACCACGCTTTTTATGAAAAAGTTTTTTAATCTTCTTTTATCTTGTTGCGAGTTAGGTGCGAGTTGGCTAATTATAGACTAACCCATGAGTACCATATTTTCTCTATTAAGTACATCCTATTTGGTTTAAGGTAATTTTTAAACCATTTTGAGCTTAAATTCACGCATTTTATGTATTTTTAGATGAAAACTTACACGCTTTATGGTTATTTTACATGCATTTTTCAGAGTGTAGCATTAAAATTTAGAAGTGAGTATCTTTTCTCGCACAAACAAATGTTTTTTTTATAAATGTTTCAAAAATAATGTAATTTATTTTACAAAGCTTTCGCTTTTATATAAAAAGCTGCTACAATTTCTGTCATTTTCCAGAAAACGCGTTTCAAGTTTTTATTTTATATCTGCCGCGCTCTACCCTTTTTCTATTTATTTGACCACGCTTTTTATGAAAAAGTTTTTTAATCTTCTTTTATCTTGTTGCGAGTTAGGTGCGAGTTGGCTAATTATAGACTAACCCATGAGTACCATATTTTCTCTATTAAGTATATACTCTTTGTACCCATTTTGCAGAAAAAAGAAACTATATTATCTTCTAACACAGAAAGTATACATGGTATCGTATTAATATGAAATTTTTTCACAATATATAGCTCATAAATCTGCATATTTAACTAAAAAAATGCGCGTTTTGCCTAATGACAGTTTTTTTTTAGTAAATTAGCGATATGGATTCTATAAGTATATTTTTAAAATTTGTGAAATCATTTTGCGGGAGGGGGTCAAATTAACAGAGTTTTTAAGCTGAAGCAACGGAAAATTTTTGCTCAAAAGCTCTTTCCGGATCAGACCGGAGACAGAGTTGAAGTGGTTAATAAAGACCGTTAAGTGGTCAAGTAGTTTTGGTTAATTTTGCTATATTACGCTTAGTTTCCAAGATATAGCCTATTTTATGAATATTGAATGAATATTATGAGAAAAGGACACCACAAGTGCGACTAAAAGCGGAGGAAAATTAGCTCAAGCACAGCTAAATTTTGTTCAGGTGGTACAATGAGATAACTAATAACTTTAGTTAAATAACTGTTCTAAACGATAACAATAGAAAGAAAAATTAGTTCAACTGAATTGGAACTCGTTTAAATGACTGTTGTACTAACATTTTTGATGAGTGTGTATTTTTATCGGACTAAATTGTGTTAATGATATCCGATGAAGTCAGAATTCCATATCTGAATAATTTTGACCATAAAATTTTTCAAAATTTGTGAATTTTTAACAAAAATCGACCGAATTTTCAAAAAAAATGTAATTCTTCCAGTTGGAATATAAATAGTAGTGTCCGACCGAACAGTTCGGCCAGAAAATGCATTTGGTCGATATTCAGTGTATTAAAAGATTGTGGACAAATTTAGCGAATGGAAAAATGTTTTTTGGGCTGATAAGATGCGATTATGAGTGTCAAATTTGAAGAAAAGTCCGTAGTTAAGCAATGAATTCACTGTTCGGCCTCCGAAAGTTCGGCCTAATCGAAAATAGTTCGGCGCACAGTGGTCAATTTCGCGAGATAGCGGTCAAAACTCTATAACTTTTGACCGGATTGGTATTTTTTTACGCAATTTGTTTTGTTCAATAGGAGGGACTTTAAGCTTCAATTTGCGTGTTCAAACGTAAAAATCGACTGATAGGAACGTAAGTAATGTGGAGTTAAAAATGCATTTTAATTTTTTGTTGAGTTTCCATGTAAAAGTTGAATATTTTGACATTTTAAATAGGTATTTTTTTTATAATTTCTTATTTTCTTCAATCGTATTTTACAACCAATACTTATTTATTATTCCTAAACTTAATTTTGGTCAGAAAATGCCAACATTTGGCCCCTGACATTTATTTAGTCTCAATATTCACAGGGGCCAAAGGTTGGTTTTTTTGTAAGAAAGCTAATTCTTGTGAGGATTAAACTGAAAAATAACACTGAAATTCCAACAATATCAATACCATTTGGATATATTATATACAGAACACAACATCGATAAAATTTTAAGTAAACTTTTACTATTGATTTACAGTGCACATATATTTTATTAAGATGTATTAATAAAAATTTATACTAAAATTAGAAACAAATTATAATCTTTAAACTAGTATTAATTAAACAATATTAGTAAAAATTTCTTCCAAATAGCTTTGATTTTCATTTTGCAGTAGTTGTTTAGCTTCTTCATCTAACTCTAATGAGGTTGATTTCCATTTTTGTCGAATACTGGACATATATGGGTCTGATGTGCACAACAAAATATTAATAAGATCTTCATTAGTACAATATCTGGAAATTTTTCTTGTATTGTGCTCGCGAAAGAATCTGTAGTCTTTGTTCCTTTTTCTTGCGCTTCTTCTGAGAGATCTCCAATTGGAAGCATATTGTGCTGAATTATTTGTTCCCCATGGAACAATAGAAGCTGCAGTTTCTGGATCGGAAAAAAAATCTCCTTGCTGTGTTTCCATCATTAGAATTTCCCTCTCCTTGCTTTGGCTGGTCAATTATAAGGCCTATTTCACGGTATTTTCTTGAATATCTTTTTTTTTTTTTGCTTTCTTTTTTCCAAATTTTCTTTGTTGTTTCTCACTGTTTCGCCTAACGGGCCAAATTCCAAATCGTATCCCAATTTAAGAATATGCTCCATAAAACGAATTCTAGCATGAAGAGGTGACATTCCAAATTCATATGCTTCATTAAAACGTCTTGTGTTGGTGGTTGGCTCAATTGACTTGATGTTTTTTGGCATATGGTGCAGCTTGACGAAGACTTTGTTTCGGTTAAAGCTTGTGCAACTTTTCCATCGATCATTGTAAGTGACATTTTAAAGTTAACTTCGATGCATTGGTCATTAAATTCAAATATCACTGGTTGAAGTTCTTTAATTTCATCTCTTATTTTGCCAACTTCTTCAGTTATGACATCTTTAGTTTCTTTTTGTAAGCAAACTTTATTGGTCTACAAAATTTTGTTGACGAGGGAATTTCATTCTTCCATACATCTATATCTGCAGCTCTACTAGTTGACGGCTCTGAACCAATATAAGTTTTTGTTAAACGTAATGGAACGAAAGAAATCATGAATAAATTGGCATCTGATGAATTTTCCGCATTACATTGTTTGTATTGTTTCTGGCCAGAGGACCCATCACATCCCCCATTTAGAAATTAAAGTCATGCTGCAATTTTTAAACTTCTTTAAATAGTCAGCATCAAATGTCTTTAATAATCGTTCTGCAGTGTGTTCAAGAAGATCCTGCAATTTTATTTCTGCTGACTTGAAGTTACACTAATAGCAAGTTGGTGAAGGTAAGCAATCTTTTTTGGCAGAAACTATATCTCGATATGATGGAAAAATTCCACAATTTTTTTCATTGGTTCGCTTCCTCCGCAATTCTGCAAATGCTTCTTCTGGAGTAAAATTTATTTTCTTCAGTTGGTGTCGGCATACTTTCTAAAATCCTTTTTGTGCGTCTGGGGCTTGCTTCCACTATTTTTTCAATGATAGCAATTTTACTCTTTTTAGTTTTCGATGGTTGAATTTGATGCAGAAATGAATCCTTTATGATGCTACAAGAAACTTCTTCATTGATATGTTTAAGCTTGCGTCTTCGTGATCTTTCACTACAATTATCAATTGGCTTTGCTGGTCGACCCACCTTTTCCAGTTTCCGTGGTAGTTACTGATGGCTTTTTAAAAATAAGTTTATTTCTTAGCCATTCTTGGTTGCGTGAGTAAAACAATTTCTTGTTTCTGGAACATTGATTGTACCGTTTTCTTAAACTATTAAAAAGTTTTTTATTTTTAAGTTATGAATTTTAATTTCTTGTTTGTCGCATATTTTGAAGAATGGATTATTCATTATATGTAAAATAATGTCGTTTTCATCTTTCCGTTCAAAATATATATCAGATAGAACACTATAACTGAATTTAGCCATTGTTTAAACAATAATGAAGAAAAAAAATGAATGCATGGATTAATATACTATTGCTCGAAGTTTCAACATGATCTTTTTTACCTCTTTGAAACATAATATAACAGGTACTTGGTTTACCAGTTATTTCCATTGGTTTTAAATTTATTTGCAATTTTCAGGTATTTAAGTTATGTATAAATTAGATGGCAATAAATCATTTTTTACCTTTCCAAATGAATTGCCAGATACCACATAATTTGAGAGTTCTATTGTCATTTTTGTCAAAATTTTGATACAACCCTTCTATGTGGACTAGGTCCAAATATGGGCCAACTTCTCCTAATTTCAACAGAATTATTTTTGGGTCAATAAGAACTCTTGTACAAAATTTCATCAAAATATATGCATAATAGCCACTTTCACATACAAATAACTTCTCAAAAAATATGACGTGCATTTGTACCGAATATCTTACCTTGGGTCAGAAAAATTGCTGTAGCTCAAAAAGTGCAGTCCCGATGCATGGACATGTATATATAGGAATGTAGGGGAGAGTTAGGACTACAAAATAGTAAATTTGTGTTTTGACTCAGCTTGACTCACAGGAGTTGTGCTCTATGAAGTAGGGAAATTTCCGAGAATTTGACCTTTTT